>JPFL01000163.1:20355-122411 GCA_000733385.1 Paramecium biaurelia | reverse complement strand
GTAAATATTTGAGTATTGTTCTGTTGAAAATCTTAAAAGAGAGATTAAAATCTAAAGAAGATTATAACATCCTCATATAACAAAGTTATTTCATTATTTTGAAGATAAAGAGAATGTATTTCTTATATTAGAATTAGCAGGTATCTTAAATTTGATATATTTTTAAGAAAATGGCAGTTTATTCAGCTATATAAGAAAAAGAAGAAGACTCCCTGAAAATGAAGCTTTTGTATATTTCTTTTAGACTTGTTTAGGAATTGATTATTTACATAAGAAGAACATAATTCATAGAGATTTAAAACCAGAAAATTTATTATTAGATAAATCAGGGAATATAAAGGTCTGTGATTTCGGATGGTCAGCAGAAACAACTTAAAATGGTGTAAGAAGAACATTTTGTGGAACTCTTGATTATATGGCCCCAGAAATGTTGACTAATTAACCATATAGTTTTAGTTTAGACATTTGGTGTTTAGGAATTTTATTATATGAATTAATACATGGTTATGCACCATTTAAAGGAAGGACTGAAAATGAGAAATGCAATAATATTGTTAAAATGGCACCTATAGATTATGATCCAACATTGTCTATAGAAGCTAAATAATTAATTCAAGGAATTTTAAAATATAATCCATCTGAAAGGCTTTCCATGAACTAAATACTTGATCATATATGGATGAAGAAATTCTATAAAAGTTATGGAATAGACTTAAGATCATATATGTATAAAGAGGAAAAATTAAATGATATATCTAGTAGATCTATATCACCTTAGAATGATGATATGATCAGTAGATCATTTATTAAAAGTACAAATTAGAATAGTAATAATGATTTAAAAAGTTTATCTAAATCATCCAATTATCCAATTCAGTAAAATGTTAATAATAATTGTAAATCCACAGCTTGTTCAAATTACAATTAGGATGATGATTTTAAAACAAGAGTTAGTCGAATTTCCCAAAGATAATAAATGGCTCAAGGATTGAGAGAAATATAAGGTCCATAATAGAGATAAGAAGAATTGGGATTTATGGATAAGGTATTTTCTGCTTTTGGATGTTTGAGCAGAGACAAACAATAAACATAATCTCATAATTATTGAATTTTATGTAAAGTTATTTTTATTTTAACTATCATAAGAGTATTCTTGTGTTATATATCTTTTGATTATATTGAATATTTTAACATTTATCAATTATTTTTTTTCCAATAACCTGCTAATTCTCTATCTAAGTTATTTTCTTTTGTATTTGATCCTTTTCTAGAAAAATATGCATCTAATGCATTGTCTAATTTAGATGATGCTATATAATTAATTACAATATATACCATTATTTCCTACAACTTATTACCCGCTCTTATATTATTCTAATTATTTATCCAATTTATTTTCTAAATTTTCACCTTTATTTTCAGACAACTTTCTAAATCTTCTTTTTCCAGTTCTAAATCCTTCAAATTTACCAGACTTTTTGAATCTAAAACTTCTTTTAAATGGTCTTCTTCTATCTTCTATATAATGGATAGTCTATAATAAGCCAAATACATTGATTATTGTTATTGCGATCATTATCATCTCTGCTGAATTTTCTTTAAAAATTTGATCTAGGTCCTCTATTATTTCTAAAAGGTCTATTTGATTGATTAAAGTTTCTTCTTAAATTTTTCATTAATTTTTATTATAATATTTATATATTATCATTAATGGAATAATCGGATATTAATATTTTTAGAATCTTTTCTTAAATTTCAAAATCATTAATAAATAAACTAGTTCAAAAAGTATACCCCTCATAATCTTGATGCTATTATTCTTTCCAATAGGTATACCATAATTTAATCTTGAATGTAATAAAATCCCTAAATATAAATTATATTAATATACCAAATGATTCAGTATTTTACAATCGTAAGGAACACCAATCTATAATTATTTGTTTCATTTCAACAAATTCAAAATCATGTTATAATTCATGATAACCATTCTGAAACAATTTAATAGATTTATCTTGACTACCACATTTTTCATAAAATCTTACATTTTCATGATAACTAGAAACAGCATCCTATTTACCATGTATAATTGACATATTAATGAAATTATTGACTATTAAATTATGATAGGATATTTATATGTCTAAACTTTTGACTCCATTTAATTTAAAGTTTCAGGAATACTTTTAGCCATACCTATACCTAATAAAGGCATCATTAATTTATCCTCAAAACATCTTTTAAATATGTTGATCATTCTTGCTCATTCAAGCAATATTTAATTTTGTATTTATAACTAAATCCAACAAAAAACAAGATTATAATTATTTACTTCCATATAATGTCCAAAATATTTCACTGTTATATATTTAATTCCCTTCAATTTTCTATCCATAGAAAATCCAAACATAGGAGCAGTAGTAATAATTCCTCTTACTTTTAATTAAGGATTCCTAATTAAAAAACTGATTATTAGTAAACCATCAATTTAGTGTAATAGAGCCTCAATTAATCTCCATAACCACCTTAATATCAACTCATAACTTTATTATCATGCATTTAAAATTCTCCTATAAATTTTGAATCATCTTTAAAATAATCAGAAATTGATTCTTATACTTTTAAGTTCATTATATTAATTTAACAGATTAGTTGATGAAATTAGCTGATCGTAAGAAATTTTCAGTTCATTTGGATATGTCTGCTCTAAAATAAATTATCCAAACTGCTCATCCACTTTCCACTAAACGCAAAATTGATACTACACCAACTAGTCCAAATACATCTGGATTAATATCTGATAAAATATTTAAGCCAATTCAACCTTTACATACTAATACTAATTTAAACAATACTAACACAATACAAAATATTATATTCAACTTTAAAAATAAAGCTAACAAATAAAAAGAGAATTCATCAATATCAACTATGACAAAGTTTCCACTATTAATTGATTAGTTTATTCGATTATTTAATTTGACTAAAAGTGAAATTATTGAAGTATAACAAATGAAACAAGTTTATTACTACAAATAATCTAAAATATAATAAGATGGTTAAAATGGAGAGTATTTATGTTATGCAAAAGATCATATCAAATATTAATATGAAATTATTAATCTTATTGGATAAGGTAGTTTTGGTTAAGTATTCTAAGTTTTAGATCACAAAACTTAAAAAACATTTGCACTTAAAATCATTAGAAATCAAGATAAATTAAAAAAATAAGCATTAGTAGAAGCTAATCTACTTATGATGATTAAGGAAAGAGATCCATTAAATAAATCTAATATAGTAAGAATAGAAGAATAATTTATATTTAGAGGTCATTAATGTATTGTATTTGAAAAACTAGAATATAATTTGTTTGAAGTTTTAAAATAATAAAAATTTAGAGGTTTAGATTATGAAACATTAAGAAAATTTTCATATTAAATTTTAGTTGCTTTAAATTATTTATCCTAACTTAATATTGTTCATTGTGATTTAAAGCCTGAAAATGTTATGATACAAGATATGAAATCAAAAATCATAAAACTAGTTGATTTTGGTTCCGGATGCATTGATGGAAATCAAGTCTATACATATATACAAAGCAGGTATTACATCTACAATATAATTCTAGATATTATAGAGCTCCAGAAGTGATCTTTGGTTTGAAATATGGTATGGAAATAGATATGTGGAGTTTTGCATGTTTAGTATCTGAAATTCATACTGGACAACCAATCTTTCCTGGAGATAATGAACTTGAATAATTTAATTTAATTATGGAAGTTATAGGTACACCAACTACAGAATTTGCATTAACATGCCCAAGAAAAAAACATTTCTTTGATGAAAATGGTTAACCAAAAACAACTATCAAAACTTATAGAAAACCTAAATCTGTTTCATTATAAGAAATTCTTAAAACAACAGATGATGACTTTGTAGATTTTCTTTAAAGATGCTTTACTTGGGATGCAGAATCAAGACTTAAACCTCAAGATGCTTTAAATCATCCATGGATTTTATCTATTAATCCTAAAGAAAACATTACTAAATTGAATAATAAATTCTTCAAAGATACAGATTCTAATAGTACCTTTAAAAAATCAAAAACTTAAACAAATACAATAATAAAGGAATTTGAAAAAAAATTAAGTAAGGATAACATTTTTCTAAAATTATAATAAACTCGAACTTTAATAGCTAATAACACCATTGAAAATAAGCCAGGTATTTTCATATAAATATGTTTTGTTTAGTGCTGAGTAATAGGTATGTTAATGATAAACCAACTTCATCAGATAGAATAAGATCGAATATTGCCCATTCTATACACTAAATATTATCATGTAGACAACACAATGCAAGTAACACTTAGTTTATAAGGAAACCATCTTTAGGATGATTAGATAATTGAATTATACTCTCTGCAATATATATATATATAATCTAGTTATAAATCAGTATTATTTTTATTCAAGTGAATTTTGTTTTGACCATGATGTATTCTTTATTTCAAATGTCTACAGTATCTTCTTCTAAAGTTAATTATTATGTGTTATATATGGTCTTTATATTTTGCGTGTGGATTTACTTTTTTATTTTGGAAGATCTAAATTTACTTCAGTACTTTATTTTTCCCTTGCTTTTTGACGAGGAGAAGAGGTAAAAGAACATATTTGGAGATTTCTTAGAGAAGCACAAGATTAAGTTTGAAAATGTTATTTGACTCCTTGATTTTATTGCGGCAAAACATTTTTTTAGAGTTTATTCGATTAGAAATGAAACATTTTAAGATCTAGCCATTTAAAATAACGTTCTTTATCTAATTAGAGCTTAGACTTGATTTTAGGCTTTGATGTTAAGATTATTTTAGGAGGGGTTTTACAGGAAGGAGGTCTTTCCATATTATCATATTCTTTTAATAATATAGATATTAATTACCTATAAGAGATTCTTGTTTGGACAATTTTTTAGTAAGTTTTCTAGTTGTTTATTTTCTTTACTTTCTTTCTAACATGATTGCAAAACTAGTTAAAGCCAGTTCTTATTTATTTACTTATTTATGTTATTCTATAATAGTTGGAAAGTTTTGCATTTCTTTTTGTGTTAATTATCCAAATAACAATCCATAAGTTGATTTTCTTCTAGGTAATTATTATTGTCTAATTTCAGTGATTTTAGCAACAGCATTCTTTATTGGTTAGAAATACCTCTACTTTATTCTTTCAGTCAATGTCAAGGTTGTTGAAGATTGAACTTCATATAGTTATGAGATTCGATAGGAGTGTGGAAGTGAATTACTATTTTGTTTATTTTTTTTAAGAAAGAAGAGCTTCCTTTTCTTAGATTATGTATTTGTTTTAGTTTTAATAATGAGATGTTAATAATCTCTTGTATTTTTAGAGGAAAAGAAGGAGAAACTATTAAGTTCTATATAATTGAAATATATACCTAAATGAGTCATAGTTTGCATGATAATTATTTAATATTTTAATATGAATATGAAACCTCATTAAATAGGATAAATAGATGAATTTGAACTTTAGAACACTTCTAAAGATGATGGTCATAGTTCAATTTAAGCATTTAAAGAATAATAGCTTTTTCATCTAAATGCAATTCCAAAAAAAGTACTTATAATTTTAATGAGATTATTGCCATAACTATCATGCTTACAATATTAGGTATAACCTTCTTGATTATTGGTATATTGCTTATGTTTAGATAACTATCAAATTATGATCAATATTTACCATTATTATTCATAGGTATTCTAATGACCATACCAGGTATTTACTATAGTTTTAAAATAATATAATTTGCTTATTCAAGATCAAGATAAGAATAAGAATAAATAATTCAAGAATTACCCATTGATTACTGAAGTTGATAATTATTTATAAAATTCTAATTATATTTCAATAAAATCCATTACCAAAATAATATTTGTTAGAAATTATAATATATTTATTATGAAATCAAAGATTTGTCACTAAAAATGATAGATCTTTTGCCATTCTTATTAGACACTTTATCATTCTTTATTCCATTTCAATCTATTACAATTATTACCAGTATTATTTAGGAAGGCTTAAAAGATGTAGTAAATAATAACATACAAAACCATTCAATGAATTACAGTCCTATTATAAATATTAATTTTACTCTTGAAGTATATAAAATAAATTCATTTAACTTTTTTATTTCTAAATCTTTATGTTTTCTTAGCATTCTAACAATATGATCACTATAGAAATGAAATTATGGTTCTTAATCAAGTTATTCTAATTTCTATGAAATGACAAAGTTTCTACTTTATTATTCATTTTTCTATTCATTCAAATCAAAAGATTCTAAAGAAATAATACTTACACTTATTGTTTTTAAAGTACTTTCATTACCATCATTTACATGAAATTTAGAGTATTTTTGATTCTCATAATTAATACACTTTATAATTGTGTTAATGAAGATAGCAAAAAGTATCTTAAAATATTATTATTAAATTTCTTACTTCATAATCACTAGATACTTTCCCCATTAAACCATCAGCTTAATATTAAGGTTTTCCTTTACTCTCAGTAAAAGTCAATAGTTTTAATAATAAGTATTTCTTATCAACTGCTATATTTCTATTAAGTAATGTCAAATCTAAGATATTATTGTATAATTCTAAAAGATCACATTCTTTTATAAATTCAGCTTTATCCTTAGCAAATTTATCAACATCAATAGGTGCTTTAACAGGATCACGAGATCTTGTTTTAATTTAATTCTTAAAAAAGAGAACATCTTCTATAGTAATACTTTTAAGACCAATTGATTTTTCATGTTTATTAGAATTGATATCAAATGGTTTGTTAGCAAAAAATATATCAATTTCAATTATCTTCTATTAAAAATGTTCTTTCATCATTCTATTAACATTAATTAGATGATCTTAATATTCATTTACAAAAGTTGGAATAAATTAACTAAAAAATAGTTCTTCCACTTTAATATGAGCATCTCCCATTTTCTTTATAATTCTTGATAATAGTTTTTCAGTTTCTTTATTTTTCTTTTAGATTTCATTATCTTATTTTAATATAATATTTACAAAAACTACTTCTTCCAAATAATTAAACTGGAGCTTAATATGAAGTTTAGTGAATTTGACTAGAATCATCTCCATAAGATTATCTAATTAATCCATTTTAATATTATTTTAAACCATCTTATATATCTTTGTCCTAATAAAAATCTAACTTGATAACGATTAAATTTGGTACGATTCTTCATATTATTTTTTCTTTGTTCCTTATCCAAAATTCTTTATTTTTCTTTTGAGATTTAATCATCCATTAATCCTGATTATGTTTATTATAATTCAGATTAGTCACCTATTTAAATTCATATTCTACTTCTAAAGTAATTTGGTTATATTAAATCATTCTTAAGGTTACCCTTAAATACATTAAAATTTATTTGCTTTTGGTTAGGTTTATTAACAATTGATTGAGTAGTAGTTTTTAATAAGTAAATTTAATGTATAAGCATAACTCCAGCAACTACAATTAATACCTTTAAGATTTCAATATACAATTCACTACAATAATAAATACATATACATACTTATTTGAAATATTGATACCTATCACAGAGAATATTAAAAACCCTCCGAAAGTAATAAGGTTGAATGTAGAAGATGTAGCCATTTAATTAATTTAAATATTTTTTGTCAATAAAATGAGTCCAAAAATTATTGTGAAATATATTATATAATTAAAAATTTTTAACAACTAATAAACGAAATCATTAATTAAAAACATCTAAGTTTATTATCTAATATAAATAATGATTCTTAATCTTTTTAAATTACAATCATTATATGCTAATAATATATATCTTTATATTAATTATCATTAATTAATTAATTAAACAATTCAAGATGATTGAGGATAATAGTGAATCAATTAATTCTGCAGATTTTTATTAATGTAATCTAAATGAGTTCTAATAAGAAGTTTCTCCTAAATAGGGTGATGAATTCAGACCTCATTAAATAAAAGTCGATCTTTCATAAGCTCCTTTGAAAGAAAATACTGAGTCAGTTCGATCAGTCAATTTTCCTTCTTCTGAAATTTAATTAATGCAATAACCAATTGTACCAGCAAGGACAAGTATACATTTTAAAAAAGTAAATCTAATCAATTATTCAGCTAAATAGAAATAGTGAAAGAATGCTTATAATAAAAAAAGATAAAGATGCATCAGAATATTAAAAATCATAAAAAAATGTGTTGATATATAAAATGTTTTAAACAGAATCATTAGTTAGAAAATTTATAGAGAAACTTAAAAGATAAGCTTATATCTTACCTAAAGTGATTTCAAATAAAATGTAAAACTTTTTAAAAGAAAAATATATTGACAATGATGTAATTTTAGATAAATTAAGAACATCATCTCAATCAACTAAAAAAGAATTTTTTCCAATTTTAAATCCAACTGCCATCATAATATTTTCCTGGAATATATTGAGAGGTCTTTAATTAATGTTTTTGACATGGTGGTTACCATTTAGAGTAGCATTTCAACCAAATTATTCTTTTGATCACATAGAACAAACTTTAATCTATATATTTATTTTGGATATAATTATAAAGTTGAATTAAGGTTTTATAAAGGAAGGAGATTATATTATGAACAGAACAGAAATATTAAAACATTATGTCTAAACAGAACTTACTGAAGATACTATATATTTTCTTACTTAACTAATTGTCATTGATAAAATTGATATCAAAATCAATATATTTTTTGAAATATTAGTTTTGATTTAGTTTGCTTTAAATTATAAAAAGTTAAAAAAGAAAATAAAAAAATTTGAAGAAATATTTGTAACAAAAGCAGATTATATATAATTAACTAATCTATTACAACTAATTATTACTGTATTCTATTTTGCTCATCTTATGGCTTGTATTTGGTATTATGTAGGAATTAAAAGTTTGAATGTTTATGAATTATCTTGGACTACCAAATTGTAACTAGATTCTTCAGATCCTCTCTATTATTATTTATATTCATTTTATTGGGCAACTACAACTATGGTTACTGTTGGTTATGGAGACATATCAGCTTAAAATAGTTATGAAGTATTATGTGCTACTGTTTTAATGATAATCTCTACAGGGATGTTTGCATATGCTATTAATCAAATAGGAGATATATTTACAAATATCGATACTGAACAATAAAATTATTAACGTACTCTATTATTAATTAATAATTATATGTAAAAAAATTAAGTGGATTAATAAGTTCAAAGTAGAATTAGAAATTACATTAAATATTAAGCCAAAATAAAACAATAAAGTTAGAATGATGAAATAGAATAAATTTTAAAATAGCTTCCCTCCTATATGTTTGCAGATCTTTAAAATAATATTTAAACAAAAATTATGTCTGAAATATCCTTTTATAAATCTAATTTTTCTAAAAATGTTATTCCAATTATTTCATAAACATTATAAATATAATCGTATACTCCTAAAGAAATCATCTATTAGTAAGGTTAATTAGATGATTGTAGTTTATATACTGTTTGGAAAGGAGAAATAATGATTGTTGAAAATTAATCTGGAAAACTTTTGGCCACTTTAGGAAAAGGATAAAGTTTTGGTGAAATTGAATTTTTAACCTCTTAGCATAGATAATTTACTGCCATAAGCAAAGATTTAAGTTAAGTTTTAAGAATGCCAAGAGAAACCTTTTTAAAAATTATTAAATATTCTAAAATTGATGTTGAACACTTTTATAAACTTAAAGATTAATTAATGTTTTATCAAATTAATTAAATTTCATCATGCTATTGCTGTTCAGAAAATCATAATATAATTGATTGTCCTTATCACTTTTATAAACCTAATCTAGACGTATTAAGAAAAAAAGACAATGCTTAAGAAGTAGTGACAATAAGATAAATTTATGAAAGATCTGGATACAAAAAAGGATTTTTTTAACTTCAGACTTTGAAATCAAATACTGATGATTAAGAAGAGTTAGGTTCTAGAATTCATTCAATAAAAAATGAAACTGCTCCTGCAATAAGTCCTTCAAAATCAAAGACTAAAACAATTTCTCCAATTTATTTTAAGAATTTTGGATAACCTAATCTTAAAGAAGATGAAAAATCAATAGAAAGCCCTTTTTTTGCATAAAGTTAAACAGAAATTTACAATGAGTAAAATCTAAATAAACTAAGCATTCATTAATTATTAGAACTTCCATCAATCAAAAATAGATAATCATTTTCAAATAATCATATTGTAATATCCTCATTCAGTTAACTTGAATTGATTGAATAAGAGTTCTTAAAAGTTTTTATGCTAGATATAGATAAAGTTGGAATATTTTAAGGATATTTTCCTTAAAATAATTTAGAAGTGGTTTTGTTATCTTATCGAAAATATATGAGAAGCAAAAAAGTAATTATCCCAGAAACTCTTGTAGAATTCACAAGAAGGAAACTATAAACAGAAAATAACTAAAATTGTTGATTATATAAAATTGATTATTCACTTATTAATTGTGTATTATTATAAGATTTTATATTTTTGAGATAATCATTAAGTCTAATATTCATACTAATATTATTAATTAAATTATTTATTTATCTTAATTAATTGAATATATTAAGTGTTTATTTTACAATAATTATTTTTATATTAGATGGTCTTATAAATTAGAGGATATTTTATTAAAATTATTTATCTAATAATAACTTTAATTTTATTAGTACTATTTGATATTGATCGCATTTGAATAAAATATCATATTTAAGCTAAAGGTATTTAATTTAAATAATTAATTATTTGAATTCTTAATTGAAATGATTGATGATTTAGAACAAACTTTGTATAATGACTTAAAATTAGCAGGTGTAATTTTTGTTTTAAATTAGGTTCATCTAGAATCTCAGATTCATTCAGACCCCAATTAATTCATCTAGATATGTAAGATATACCTTTCAAAGAGAATTCTGAATCAGATTCTGTTCCATAAGCAAATTCTTTAAGAAATCTTCGTTTTAAAGATATTAGTATTTCCAAGAGTAGAAATTACGATATGAATTCATTGAAGAGTTTACAATAATAAAATAATTAGTAAGATAGACAAAAACATTCAAGAAATAGTGGAATGGCAAAAATGTTGGTGATTAATAATCTAGTTAAATAATTCATTGAGAAATTAAAAAAGAAGGCATACATATTACCAAGAATTCTTGGTGATTAAATAACAGAAAATTTGAGGGAAGTGTTGAATAAAAAAAAAAATTGGAAAAAGATAAAATAAATATAGATTTTTAAGGATGGTGATAAAAAATAGATATAGAGAAAACTTCCTATATTTAATCCTGCAAGTAAAGTGATGTTATTATGGGAATTTTTTAGGGCTCTTTAATTAACAATATTATTGTGGTGGTTGCCATTTAAAATTGCATTTAATCCATCTTCAAGTAAAAATATTGTTGCGTTTGAGAGTGCTTTAACTTATATTTTTGCAGCAGATTTAATAATTAAATTTAATAGAGGTATATTGGATTAAGGTATATTGATTAAAAATAGAATTAATATTCTTAAACATTATGTTTCTAATGAAATGCATGAGGATATTATATATTTTATTACCTTAATATTTGTGATAAGTGATGTAGGTATAAAGGCAAGTGGATTTTAAGAAGTAATTGTATTACTACAATTTGGTTTGAATTTTATTAAGTTGAAGAAATATCTTACTAAATATGAAGAAACTTTTGTTGAATCTTCAATTCTGACAGAAATAGTAAAGTTAATATAATTAATAATAATTACATTTTACTTTGCACATTTTATGGCATGTATTTGGTATTATGTAGGAGTCAAAAGTGTAGAATTGAATGAAATATCTTGGACTCAAGATCCAAAATTTGATGATTCAGGTGTTTTAAAGATGTATGTTTACTCATTTTATTGGGCAACAACAACTATGGTAACAGTTGGATATGGTGATATATCTGGTAAAAATATATATGAAGTATTATGTGCAATCATACTAATGATTTTTTCTAGTGGAATTTTTGCATTCTCTATGAATCAAATAGGGTCAATATTTACAAATATGGATGCTTAGAAATAATAATATAAGAGAACTTTATTACTAATTAATTAATACATGAATAACAATTAGGTTGCAGAATAACTTCAAGGTAGAATTAGAAATTATTTGAAATATCATTATCATAAATAAGAAAAACTTTATAAAAATGAAATTAGTGGTATTATTGATAAATTACCAACAACTTTAAAATCAGAATTAATTCAGGATGTATAATTTAGGGTTATGCAATGCATTCCTTTTTTTAATAAAAATTTTTCAGAAGAAATTCTCCCTTAAATAGCATGTGAATTAAATCTTTAATCGTATACACCAAGAGAAATTATTTATCAATAAAATCAAATAGATGAATGTAATATCTTTATTGTATGGAAAGGAGAAGTTAATCTAATTGATGATAACTCAGAGAAAGTACTTAAAAAATTTACTACTGGATAATGTTTTGGAGAATTAGAATTTTTAACTAATCAAAAGAGATTAGGCACTGCTATTAGCTGTGATTTCAGTCAAATATATTATATATCCAGGAATCAATTTTTGAAAATCCTAAATTCTTATAATAATGATTTTTAACATTTTCATTAGTTGAAGGATGAAATTTTATTTAATTATAATTCTTCTTCTATTGAATGTTATTGTTGCCAAGAATCTCATTCTATTTGGAAATGTCCATATATTCATTATAAACCAGATTTAGAAAGAGTTATAAAGAAGAATTTCTTTTAGGATTCTTTACAAGAACGTTTCTAATTCAAAAGAAAAGTACTTCGTTAAAATGTTTATTATTAAGAAAGCTTACTTTAAAGCTCAAAGCATATAAAAACTTCAAATGATTTAGACAATAATACTTCAGAGGATATTCAATAAATAGGTTCAATTAATGAATCAGATGAATCAGTTGAGGAGAGTGTAAGAAATGAAAAGAAGAGTGACTAAGTATTAACTCTGTCTTATGCCTTACCTAGAGAAAGAAGGAGAAAAAGTTAGAGAACCAAATTTCTTCCAGCATCTCCTCTAAAACCTGAATCTCCACTTCTAAAACCAACTGATATGCTCCGATATGGATAGAAACCAAGAAAAAGCCTTTTCTTTGCTGAGTAAAGTGCTATTAATGCTTTATAAGCTAAACGCCATGAGTCAGTAAAAAAAACTGCTTCATTAGGCTAATTATAGAATTTAATAAGGCAATCATCTAGTTATGAGAATGAAAATAATCCTGAACCATTAAATATAATAGAAGGATTAGATAAAATGATAATATACTCTAATTATTTTCCAGAAAATAATTGTGACAAGATTATTGAATCTTTATTGAAATTCTTAAAAAGATTTAGATTAACTAGAGTATATATGATTCCAAATAAATATTCTTTTGTAAGGTTATAAAAATATGATAAAATGAAATCTTAAGTAAAAAAATCAAAATAGAATGATTTTATAAAATGAGAGTAGATGATTAGACTTATATCTTTAAATTTAATTATATATTAGATAAAATAATAAAATAAATATTAAAAATTTAATCATTATTTACTCTATCATAATATTAGAAGTTATTAACTTTGAATATTAGTTTTTAAAGCAAATTTTTATAGAATAATTCAAAATTTATTTGTAATTTAGTAATATTTTAAGGTCATATCCAATTCAATTTTAATATCATAAATAATATATATCAAAGTAACTTAATATATCCTTTCAAAAATCTATACTCCTAATAGTGCTATAATTAATTTAAAGTAATTTATATAGTCTATACAGTTTAGATATTGTTTGTTAAAGGAATAATGTCAAATTGAGATATCAATACATCAGGAATATTTATATATAATATAGTTTAAAGAAATAAACTAAATAAATTAAAGATTTTATTTTTATTTGAAATATGACCAAAAAAACAAAGAAGGTGGGAATCACAGGTAAATATGGTACCAGATATGGTGCTTCTTTGAGAAAAATAATTAAGAAATTTGAAATTTCTTAGCATTAGAGATATTTTAACACCTTCACAGGAGCAGTATGAATTGAATTTAATATTAAGCACTCATTAAAAAGATAGGCAATTGGTATTTGGAGATGTACATAAACAGGATTACAAATTGCAGGTGGAGCTTGGGAAGTTAAGTATGAATTTTAATCTATTATGAGTACTCCAGCTGGTTTATCTGCTAAATAAGGTATGCTCAGAATTAAGAAATTGAAGGAGGATGCAGAAGTTGAGGTCAAAGATGAAAAGAAAGATCAAAAATCAAAGCAATAATAATAGCCAAAAGAACAATAGGAATAAAAATAAACTTAATAATAAGGTTAAAAAGGAAAATAACAATAAGGAGGAGATAAAAAGAAAGGATAAGCAAAAAAGCAATGATATCGAATATATTATTTTACAGTACATAATAATAGCATTTACATTCAAATAACTTACATAATTATTACTAACTTAAAGATTTAATATAGATTATAATTATATAGCATATTATAAATGATATTTAAATAAATATGAATTTATTGATTTCTGATAATGGATGTTTTATTTAACCAATAATATAAAAATTTAAATATATAATAATAATCATGAAAGCAATTAACGTTGGAATTGAAGCCATTGAGATTTATTTTCCTAAGACTTATGTAAATTAAGCAGAGTTAGGTACTAAAAATTAATAAGATTTCAGAATTATTTGATAATGTTTCGTAGGGCAAGTATACAGTAGGATTGGGATAAGTGAATATGGCTTTTGTAAGACCTTTTGAAGATGTAAATACAATGGCATTGACAGGTATATTCATATGTATAAGTTAGTTGTCACAAATCTATTAGAGAAAAATTAAATTAATCCTGCATTGATAGGTAGATTGGAAGTGGGTACAGAGTCTTTATTAGATAAATCAAAATCAACTAAAACTACACTTATGAGATTATTTGGTGATAATACAAATATTGAAGGAGTGACATCAATAAATGCTTGTTATGGAGGGACTAATGCTTTATTTAATACTATTAATTGGATGTAGAGTGATGCTTGGGATGGTAGATTTGGATTGGTTGTATGTACTGATATAGCAGTTTATGCTAAAGGATCAGCACGTACAACTGGAGGGGCAGGAGCTATTGCCATGTTAATAGCTCCTAATGCAACTTTTACATTAGAACCTATTAGAACAACTTATATGAAAGATAATTATGACTTTTATAAGCCCAATTTTCATAGTGAATATCCTACAGTAGATGGTCAGCTATCAATACAAAGCTATTTATCATCTATTGATAATTGTATTCAATCCTATTTTAAGAAGAACAATAATTTAGATGCTGATTTTTATTGTTTTCACAGTCCATTTCATAAAATGGTTTAGAAATCATTCTTAAGAGTTAAATTAAATGAATCATTTGTTTAAAAGGTTGAGACTGGATTCACATTTTAAAATTTCAATGAAAAATAATCTTAAATGCTTAAATTCTACTAAAATGATTGGTTGAATAAAGCATTTCCATCTTGTCTTTTATCAAGAGAATTAGGTAATATCTATACAGGTGCTTTATATGCTGGGTTAATAAGTTTGATTGATACATAAGATGACTTAATAAATAAAAGAATAATGATGTTTTCATATGGTTCAGGATGTGCAGCATCTCTTTTCTTTTTAAAATGCAATAAATCAACAGGGTAAATGAGACAGAAAATGAAGCTTTAAGAACGATTATAATAAAGGATAAGAATTTCTTGTATTGAATATGATCATATTATGTAATAAAGGGAGATAAATTATAATAAGCATAGTCAATAATATTAACCAAAATAGGTTGACTTATATCCAGGAACATTTTATTTGAAATCTATTGATGATAAATATCGAAGAGAGTATCTTGTTCATAAACAATTAGAATTGAATTAAACTTCTGATATGATTGTACTTGATAATTCTAAATCTATCAAAAAGATTTAATAAATTAGAGATTAAATGACTAATGGTAATAATAATAATAATAATACTAATGATTAAATTGCTTAATAATCTTAAAAATAATAATATAATTAATTATGGACTGGTTTTTATAAGAAAACAATATAATAAAGATTGGATTAATTGGAAAAAACAATGAATGTAAATGTTGAACCATTTAAAGATGGAGGATTATCTTTATAGAATGCAAATTTAATGGTAGAAAATTGTATTGGAAAGATTTCTTATCCACTTGGATTAGGATTAAACTTTTTAATAAATGGATAATGTTATTCTGTTCCTATGGCTATAGAAGAACCATCTGTAATTGCAGCAGCTAGTGCAGCAGCTAAAACTATTAATGAAGCTGGTGTTGGATTTTAAACATATTCAAGTCGTCCTGTAATGATGGGTTAGATTTAATTATTAGATGTATAAAACTTTTCAAAAATTGAATGTTTAATTGATTCCAATAGATAAACTATTATAAATAGAGGAAATGAAGCATGTCAAAGTATGGTGAAAAGAGGAGGTGGAGTTGAAGATGTGAAATGTAGAAATTTAACTTAAGGATAATGTAGTGTAGATATATTTATTAATGTATGTGATAGTATGGGAGCAAATTTAGTAAATACAGTTTTAGAATTTCTTGCTCCTTTGATAGCTGAAATTACAGGAACAAGAGTGGGGATTAAAATATTAACAAATTTATGTATGAATAGAAAAGTAACAGCTTAGTTTAGTTTAGATATAGATAAAATTAATTATAAATCACTAAATGGCAAAGAAGTTGCTAAACTAATGTTAGAAGCTTATTAATTTGCAGAACTTGATATTTACAGAGCTGTTACACATAATAAAGGAATTATAAATGGAATTGAAGCTGTTTGCAATGCTACTGGTTAAGATGCTAGAGCTGTAAATGCATCTTTACATGGATATGCATCAATTACTGGATAATACAAACCACTTTCATCTTATAAAATAGTTGATAATAAATTTATAGGTGAATTAACTGTTCCAATTAGTGTTGGAACTTAAGGAGGAGTTTTGCCTTAAAATCCTTTATATTCATAAATTTTGTCAATTTTAGACTATCCTGATTCTTAGAAATTAGCAGAAATCATAGTTTCTGTAGGTTTGGCTTCAAATTTTGCAGCATTAAGAGCTTTAGCTGTTGAAGGTATTTAAAAGGGACATATGACATTACATGCAAGAAATATTGCTATAGCAAGTGGTATACCTGAGCATCTAGTTGATGAAGCTGTTTTATTTATGAAAAATAGAAATAGTTTCAATAAATAAACAGCTTTAGAATTTCTTAAGGCGTATAATGTATTTTTTGAAATTGGAAAGGCTAAAGGTAAATAAATGAAAGCATTTTGCACTTTTTCAGGTTCTTTTGATTTGATTGATACATAAGAAAAAGTAGATTTACATGTTGTCTTTGAATGTGATTAAAACAAAATTAATTTAAATTATGCTGATGATTCTACAATGAATAGATAAATATTTGGATTGAAAGGTCAAGAATGGTTGAAGAATCTATTTTCAGTATTAAATACAGTTAAAATTAATAGAGAAGTTGAATTATATTAATCTAACAATTTGACATCAAAATTGAAACTTTTGGCAATTTTGATAAATTTATTGTCTTTCAATATGTTAAGTCTTGATTTTGATAGATCTAAAAATTTCATATTGAATTAAAAACCTTGTTTAGGAGGAGCAATTTCATTAAAATATGGATTATCACTTATGAATGAATTAATTCATATTTTTGAATACAATATTGATTAATTTATTGGATTTCCTGAATTAAGATAAGCATTAATGACAGAATTGAATAATATCATTTTAGCCCATATCAAATCATTTGAATTGTTATAATAGGCAAAATAAGGTTAATTCAATTGTGATTAATTTTTATCTTCTAGATAGAAACGATTATCTTGTACAATGATGTTACTTTGTGATTGTATTTCATTAAAGAATTTCAGTCCTTCTATAATTGAAGAGATAAAATTACTTGGAAGAGTTATTGAGATATAAATGACTTTAACAAGAGATACATAAAAATGGAATAAGTATAATATTATTATTATATATAGATCAACATTATCTGAACCTAACATGTATACATATTGGTTGATTGCAAATTAAAAATTGATATTAGGTGAGAATAAAGAAATCTTAACTTCATTTTATAATGAACATAATAGATTATTATTGTCTCTAATTTAAGAAATGGAAAAGAATATATCTACTCAATTAAGTCATTTGAAAGATTAAGCCATGAATGCTATTCAACTGTTTTATAAACCGAGATTGTGATAATTATATATAAATGAGTATTTTGAAATAAATATCTGATTCAAATGATTAGAATAAAGATGTTCATCCTAATGGTCCTAGATTGAATTTTGATTAAGAACAATTACAGAAATACTAGTTTTAATTAATGGACTCCAATACATCATTGCATCCAAACAAAAAGACCAATGTGATATAATGTGAATCAGTAATGATAAAATAAGATGTTAGCAAATAGGTATTCATAATAACCTTCTCTTTATATTCAGTTAACAAGAAAAAGAAAGTCTGAATTTAAGATTGGTTTAAATCGAACAAGTTTCTTGAGGACTATAAATAGAAATTCCCTTGTTTAAAAGTTCAAAAACATTCTACTTATGCGTTCGTATGTTTTGAGTAAAGAAAATAAGTATCTTTTAATTCAAGATTGGTGGTAAAAACCAACTAAAAGTAAAATACATTATAATTTAAGGAAATCAATATACTCATAGTAGAATACCATTTATAATATCTGGTAGTCATATTTCAATATTATTTACTATATGGTCTCTATTCATTTAAATTGTCACTTTATGGATTACTCCTTTTATGATTTCATTTTAATAAGAAATTTCAATTTTCAAAGTCATCTTCCTTATTATTGTATTTTAAGTATTTTTTGATGCTTTTATCCAAATCAATAGTCCACTAATTGTAAATGGTGAAACTATTTATGATAAAACTGAAAGAATTAAAGATTTCTTTAAAAATAACTTATTTGAAGATTTAATGTATATTGCAACCTTAATTGTATCATTTTTTCCAATTTTTGACAATATTCAATTAAAAGGCACAATTTGTATCATTATTATTTTTATCTCTTACAAAAAACTCAATCAAAATTATGAAAGCTTATATGAAATTCTTTATTTAAAAGGTTAATATCATTATGCTATAGATGTAATGTAACTTATTATTTTAATCTTTTCTTATGCCCATGTTATGGCATGTATTTGGCATTATGTAGGTGAAATTACTATGGATTAAGGTTAATCATGGTTGATTTAAAGAAATCTACAAAATAGTGCAATTTTTGAAAGGTACAATACATCTTTTTATTGGGCTACAATGACAATGTCAACTGTAGGTTATGGAGATATTACACCTACAAATCAATTTGAAACTTTAGCAGCAAATTTAATGATGATTCTATCAAGTTGTATGTTTGGTTATTCAATTAGTCAAATAGGAATGATACTCAAAAGTTAATATGAAGTTTAGTAAAAATATAAGTAAACTATTTATTTTCTATTTCTTAGACGTTCAATAATTATTATGAATAATTTTATGAAAAATAGTTAAGTTGATTTATAAATTTAAAGTAGAATTAGAAATTATCTTAAATATTAATGTGAAACTGAGGCTAATGAAAATAAAGATGATATCAATAAAATTGTTGCTGATCTACCAATTGGATTAAAATAGGAACTAGTCTAAGATGTTTAAATGAACATTATGAAAAAAATTAAGATTTTAAATAATCAATTCTCTCAATCAACTCTCAAATAACTTTCTTAATATTTAATAGAATTTAAATTTACTCCTGGTGATGTAATATATCATAGAAATGATTCAAATGATTAAAGTTTATACTATATCTAAGAAGGGATTATTAATATTTATGAAGAAAAGAGTCAAAAACTATTGCAATCCTTAAAAGCTGGAGAGACATTTGGTGAATATTAGTTCTTTACAGGATTTCAATCAAAAACATCTGTTAGAAGTTAAGGCTTTACAAAAATATTTAAATTAAATCGTTAATCTATATTATAGTTATTAAGCTAAAATTCTAAAGATTTTTAAAGGTTTCATCATATTAAAGACAATATTATATTTAATAACAATTTTTAAATTGTACAAAAAAGTTGTAATTATTGTAAAATGACTAATCACATAAATATAGATTGTCCACTTTTATCATACAAACCAGATATTCTATAGAGAATTAAGAAAGCTGAATTAAAGCCATCGTTTCAATATAGATTCTTTATATAAAGAAATAATGAGAAAGTAAGATGTTTAATGTTACATTCAGCAATTAAAGATACTGTAGAAGAATATAAATAAAATCTTTCTTCAACATAAATTGATGTTGATATGAAATTATTTTCTACATATGCTACAAAAGATTTAAGTAGTCATTACTAAAAAGAATCTTTATTAGAAAAATAACCATCTAAACCTCCCCCTATTCCTATATTGAAAAAAAATAACTCTTTATTGATTAGATAGAGAAATTAATCTTAATAGAAGAAAGTCAATGTTTTTTTAAATTTAAAATCAGCCTTAAGAGACTCTGATAGACTATTAAAATCTGAATCTGAAGATGATTAACTTAATATTTCACCATTAAATAATCAAGTTTCACAATAGTTTATATACGATTTAAATGATTGTTAAATGAATTAATTTGATGAATAATTTCAAACAAAAAACTTCAATATTGATAGATTAATGAATTATTTTGGTTATATGCCAATGTCTAATGTAATTTATGCTTTAAGGAAATATGAAAAATTATATAAGTATTCAAAAGTAAAGACAATTAATTATCCAGAATCTGAGTGCAGGAAATTCAGTATACCTTTGTATTATAGTAGAAGGGAATCAATAAATGAGTTACTTAAAGAAAAATATTGAACAATTAATGAATTAAATTTATTAATAAAAACATGTTTAATAAAAAATTTAAAAAACAAGTTTCTATTTCTTTTCAAGATCAGGATACTAAAGAATAAAATAATAATACTACTACACACAATATGAACTAAGCAAATAAACCTAAAAAGTGTATAAATTATGATGAAGATGAAAATACTGATTAAATTAAAAAATATGTCAAAGTAGACAATAAATAATTAGTAGAAACTTAAAAAGATGTGATTTAAATAGAGAATTATGAATATTTAAAGGAATTGGAAGAAGAGAATAGAATGAATAATTACTTAGCTAAAAAAAGTTTGGAAAATGTAGAGGAAATAAATATTATAGATTTAGAAAATGATGGAATATATGAAGATGATCAAGAAGTAAGGAGAAATTAGAATCAACAAAATATAATTATAATAGATGAAACAGATAATATCTTAATAACAGATATGGATAACAAAAGAATGAATATGATAGGTATAGCAAAATAATAGAAGCTTTTTTATGAACATAATTCAGATGATGAAGAATTTAATAGATTTGAGAAAAATATCATTAAATCAAATAAAGTTTCATATGATTATGCAAATAATGGCTTTAAGACTTTTAATTTTAATGATTCATAATAAATGCATTATTGTAGTTTTATGGATAACTTTTCATAAATAAATTTGGAATCAATAATTGGAAATTTATAAACTCTTATTTCTTAAGAGATTTTCAAAAAAGATAGATTATAAAAGGAAGTTGAAAGATCCACATCTGCTATTCATTCAAGTGAAATGTTAATAAAGACTTGGTTAGAATAGAACTAAGAATTATAGAAATAATTAAGAGATTTTGAATTAGTAAATGAATTCTTTTAATGTTTCAATGATATGGCAAAATAGAAAGTAAGTGTAAATAATTAATTTTAGATACCAACTCTTTTTAAATTATATGATGAATTTGATGAAATGCATGATGAATATTATAATTTGATTGAAGCAAGAATTGAAGAATAAGAATTGATATTTTCTGAATTATTTTAAGGATTACCCAATGAGATTATTTTAAATTATGCTAAAGATGTTTGTTTACATATGGATGATGTAGATGAAGAGTATGCAGATTTAGAAAAAATTTGTGAGAATTATTTCAATGTAATGTTTGTTGTGCCAAATTCAAAAGTCTTATAACCAATTTTTGATTATCATGTTCTAGTGAGATATATTGAATTATATTGTGAAAATATGGATGATTATGAATCTGATTTATTTGAAGGTTTAGTATCTGATAAATCATTACTATGTTAATTGATAATGTAATGTAGATTTATTAAAGGATTATTAACATTAAATCCAATTCAAACTAAATTTATTTAATAATTTTTCAGATCAATTTTAAAACACACCTATTAGTTTTTAAAATAATCAAATGCAGAAGAAGCACAACAATGTTTAAACTATATTAAATCATTACTTGATTCAGTTTTTAAATCAATATACAAAAAACCATGTATTTATGGACCACAAATAGTTGAATACTTAAGTTCTATGAAAGATATTCTACCTAAAGATACACTTGAAAAGCTAATCAAAAATTTTTAATGAATTATATTATCAAGAATGTTATATTAATTAATAATAAAATTTTATTACAGTAAGAGTATTCATTTTTTGTAATATTCAGATGCCTGAACATACATCTTTGCAAATCTTGCTGAAGGAGTCTTTTGATTTGGTACAATTTAGGATTTGTCTCCAAAGTTTGATATCTAAGGAAGTTCTACTCCTTTATTTATTTTATCTTTTTGTTTTGGTTTCATATAAGATTTATTTTATTCTTGAAAAGGATCTTCATCAATCTTATTACTTTAATTTCCTTTACCATTTCTTATTAATTTCATTTATTATTTGTCATAAACCAAATCTTCATATTAAGGTTGTAATCTTGTTTAATAACTATCTTCAAAATTATAAGAATGTTAAATAGATCTATGATTTGATGAACCATCCTATTCTAAAGTATACTTTTATGAATCCAATTAGAATTCTGTCTAAGTTATCAAATCTACTTATGTAAATTAATGTTATTTCTTACCCATAATCTTATCATTACAAATAGAGTTATCTTCAGTAATTAAAGCTTAATTTAAATCTGTCTGAATTAATTTAGTATTAACATTGACTGATATAGTTTAAGTTTGAATATCTTCTTACATAGGACAGAATTATTAAGAGTGATCTTTATTTATAATTTCTGTTTAAGATTCACTATTACAGAAATTCTTTTCATTTGTTTAAATAGAGGCATGTTGACATTATTTTGTTTATTTAAGTAATGTGATATCTCTTTGTAATTGTTCTACTAATTATTGAACAATTATATATTGTTCATTAATTTCCTTATACATATCAGGATAATCTTTAATTTGACTATATTTTATTTAATGCAACATAAGATTATCTTCCATTTTTTTATATTCTCTCTCCTTATTTTTTTATTCCAATGCTAATAATCTCAATTATTATTCAAGTTCTTATTTTTTGATAATTTCTGAAGAGTATTTATTTTATAATTCAGTTAGATTTTATGTAAGTGATATTACTTATCCTTCAAGAGTTGAATTACTTGTATTTAAAATTTTAATATTGCATCTCAGTTCTTCTATTATCTCATCTTTCTTTCCTATTTAATTTTATTAGAATTTGTTCTTTTCATCATTCTATTATATTTGAAACATCTATTTTTTCTACATTTCCTTTACTTAATCTAACTATTATTTCTTTTCTTATTCAAGCTACTTCACTTAATCTTAAATTCTTTTTTAATCAAATTCAATTTTAAACTTTAATTCTTATTCAAAATCAAATTCTTTTTTTAATTCTTAATATGTAATCATACATTCTTAATATGTTTAAGCTAATTAATTTTTTTGTATTATTATTTAAACATTTTCTGTTGTTAGAATTGATTATTTTTATTTTAATTATTAAATTTCATTCTCTTAATTTTTAGCATTCTTATTAATCTCTTAATATATTAATATTGTTTCTTATAATTTATTTTTTAAACTTTCATTCTCTTAATTTAATAATAATAGTTATGTTTCATAAATTGTGATTTTATTTTATTATTCAAAAATTAATTGTGATTTTGTTTAAATTTCATAGTTTTATTCATTTAGTCTTTATTATAAATGTTCATAATTAGTTGTTAATTGTTTATTTAAAGTGTCTAATTTATTAAATTAAGATTAATTAATAGAAGTTTAATAATTCAATTATTATATTAAAGAATAATCCTTCTATTTTTTTTATTCATATTCTTAACATTTACATTCTAATGATTAATTCATTTCTTTATATAATTTTACTTGCAATTCAGAGTCAAATGTTCTACATTTTAAATTATCTAATCTTTAATCTTTTTCTCCAATTTCAATATTAAAATTTAAAATCATTTGTCTCTTCTATTCTAGATCATACTCCAAATTTTATATTTATTATTCTGCATTTAACATCTTTAACTTCAATGATTCATTAAGTTATAATTATTAATTGAATATACATTAGATTTGATTAATTTTAGATTCAAAACTAACTCTTTTTTTTGTTTCCTAACTAAATAATTTATCTCTCTCTTAGATTAATTCATCATATTAGATGAGTTCTGATTTTTATAAATTTAACTTATGTTAAAGCAAATGTATAGTTTCATCTCTCATTTTTATCTAATTTTATAGATCAATCAAATCCTACTCTTTAAGTTACATCAATGATTAAAATTAGTCATTTAGAATATTAAGAGTGAGCTTCTACTAACTTTATGCTTGATCTATTTCAACCACTTGAGGTCTACACTTCTCAGTCAATAGTTGAAATACTTTCCAAAGCTTACCCATTATAGATTTCTTATCAAAACTCTAGGCAATCAATTCCTCTAAAGAGTTATATACTCCTTGCGAATAGATGAACAAACTATTATAAATTCTATCAGCCTATGTTACTCCAGCTGTCTTCAAAGAAGCCTTATCAATCCCAAAACTTTTTAGTACATTTCTGTGTTCAGCCTCATCCTTTAACACATTCTATATCCATAACTCTGGACTTGGTTTCACTTATTATGTATCATATTCTGATTGTGTTCTTTGAGTTCTTAATGGCTTTAATTATTTAGCTTTCTATTCTAAAGACATAATATTGTTAAAATATAATTAAAATATAAGAGAAATGATGATGTATATATTAGACATATAATAAATATCTATTAGAATATTTGAAAATATTACTTATAGAAACAATAAACTAATCCTCAACAAATAATAAAAAATATACTTATTTCAAATAGAAATATGAATAATTTTGAGTTAAAAGAAAAAAACATGATCTAAAATGATAATTTCTAAATTCTCTTTTATTATACTAAGACTCCTCTAAGTATAACTCAAGTATTATAAAATTTCTTAATCATAATAATTCATAGTTAATATTCAACATAATAAATATATATTATAGTTTTATAATGAAATTATTTAATTAGATATAAAATTATAAAGTTTAGAATTATAGGTTTTATCAAAATATCCTGGAAAGTATTTTTTATTACATAATTTGTTTGTAGATTTAAGGAAATTTCAAATATTTTGAACAGAATGTTAAAAAAGGATTACTTAATTTAGATGAATTTAAATTTGTAGTCCCATTAGAATAACTCTCTCTGAAAAAGTATAGAGTATTTATTGATATTAAGTGTAAATAATTATAAAATTAAGGAGAGTTAGAATATTATTAGGATAATTAATTGGTTTTTTAATATTAATGAGACTGTAAGATCTAAAAAGAATGGTTTCTTAATTTGCTATTGGTGAGATTAAAATCAAATGAAAAACATTTATTTTTTATTTAAATCACTTTATAAATTAAATAATAGAAATCAGTTGGAAGTATAAAATTATTCCAGTAACAATAAAAATCACTCTATATATAATATATACTATATTATTATGTAATCATATCTATTAATCATTATAATGCAAGATTATATGCCTTAGATTTTTCAAGTTTTTACCTTACTTTTGGAAATCTTCTTAATTAAGACTCATAAGTATCTTATACATATTTATCAAGTGGGATTTCTTTCTAATGCCGTAGTTTATTCATTTTTAAAATCTATTGACTAGTTTTCTTAATAGTTTCATCATCATCATCTATTGTGAAGAGATACTTAATATCTTTTTTATTAATTTTGGTGGATTGTTCTTATTAAGGTTAAGGAATTTCAAAATTATAAGTTTTTTTCAGATAGTCATAAAATTACTTCTCATCTTTCTAGACATAATATTTGATAGTACATGTCCAACTTTTTAAATTAATAAAAAATGCAAAAAATTTCCTTTACTCATTTGGCTAAGCTTCCTTTTAACTTTAGGATCAATTCTACTTGAACTATGAGTCTATATGGTTTGGTTGGCTTAGGATTTAGGAGAATTGATTTATTAAATACCGTTGACAGATCCAAGAAAATGTTTTTCTTATCTTGCAGATTGTTAAGCATTTTAGATTCTAACTTTGTTGACAAGATCTCTAGATATAATTTATTTTTCAATTGATTGACTCCAAGATCTAAGATTTCCTCTTGTATTATGAATAATATTATGATCAGAGAGTTAAGGTGATAATTAAGTGACTGCATTAGAAAATGGAGATTAAACATCACGAGGAAGCCAAGCAGAGTTTGTATTATTAGTGATTTAATTAGTGAAAGTGAATATGGTTTTCTGTTGTTAATTGAGTTTTTAGATGTCATTCAATGTTTTCATTTGATTAATAAATGAGTGAAACAAAATCAAAGGAGAGCCAACAAAAATAGAATTTAATAATGATAGGAGAATCATATGCATTGAAAAATTGTATTTATAGAGGAAGAGTCTACAATCTATATTTAGGTAAGAATATGTGATATATGTTGTAAGCTATAAACAAATAATATCCTGGAAATTACTTTATAGTGCGATTAGTAATGTAAATAAGAGTATATATTTATTGTTAGTTCATTTACTTGATAGGCTAACACAAACATAGACAGCATCTAAGAAGAAGAGAAGCTGTTGAAGAAATTGAATATTGGTATAAAAAGTAAGTTTATGAATTTAAGTGTCATTCATGCCAACAGTATTGGCTTCAGGAGATATTAGACTTCAGAATACAAATTACTATTATTAAGTATTTGATAAATATGGACCAAGTTTAAAATTATGTTTCTAATTTGCAAATAAGAATTTTACTTTAGGGACAATTTGTATAATAGGAATATAAATGGTAAATAATTATTATGTATATATATATAGTTAAATATATTGGAGAAGATGCATAGTTAGTTCATTGTTCATCATAATTTGAAACCTAAGAAAATATTGACATTACCAGGTAAAAATGAATTTGTCTTAATTGACTTCTAATAATGTGTTAAATTCAAACATAAAAATGGGAAATACATAGGTTTAGGATCTAAATTCTCTAATTAAACTAATTTAACTAAATTTTCAAGTTTAAATCAGCATTTAGGATTAAGTATTTTAAAGTATTGATTATATTTTAAGCTGCTTCTCCAAAAGATGACTTAGAATCTTTAGGTTTTATTCTAATGTACTTTTTAAGAAATGGAGATATGTTCAAAGTCAAGGAGAGGGGATCTAAAAATAAATAAATGGAAGAATAAAAGTTGAGAATGATTCCTGAAAAGTTTTGTAAAGATATGCCTCTAGAATTTCTTTAATATTTCCAATTTGTGAGATTAACAAATGTATAATAATATCCATTAAGTGATTATGAATTCTTGAAGAAATTATTTAGAAACATACTTCAACAACTTAATATAAATGAAAAATAATTCATATATGATTGGGTATATATATATTGTAATTATTAGTTGAAGAAACTGAATTTGTAAAACTAAAATTAATAATAACCAAAGGAAGATGGAAAAACAAAGATTATCATTCATGAACCCTAAAACTTAGAAGGAATATAAGAAGTATAAACAGAATTAGAAAGGTCTTCATTCAAAAGAGACTATTTAAGGAAATTATCATCTTTATGTCTGAATGATGAAGATGATAAGTAATTTGAAAGTGTGAGTAACCAAATGCTACATTTTCCAAATATGTATGATTTGATAAAACTAAAGAATTGATCATACTTTGTTTTTTCATATAATATACTTTTTTATTAATAACTTTTCAGAATTCAGCACTACCGTGATATCTTGGAAAGGGAATAACATCTCTAATGTTCTCAACACCTGTGACCATCATTACTAATCTTTCAAATCCTAATCCAAAACCACAATGAGGTACTGTTCCATATCTAAATTATATAATGAGTTCATTACTTTCTTAAATCCATGTAAGGTCCATAATCTTCTATTTTCAATCCACATTCCTTAATTCTTGAAGACAATACATCATATCTTTCCTCTCTCTAAGATCCACCAATCAATTCACCAACTTAAGGAATAAGCATATCCATAGCTCTGACACATTTTCCATCTAAAATATAATAGTATTAATAATATACCATCAGTCACTTTCATATAAAAAGCTTTAATTTCTTTAGGGTAATCATAAAGAAAGACTGGTCTCTAGAATACTTTTTCTGCAATGAATCTCTCATGTTCACTATTTAAATCCATTCCCCATTTGATGTCACTGTTCTCAAACTTAGCTCCTGCCTTTTATGCTTTTAATAAAATATCAATTCCTTGAGTGTATGAACATCTAACAAAATTCTTGCTCACAATATCTTTTAAATAATCTATCAATCCAGGTTTGACTCTTTTATCCAAAAATTGAAGATCATCAATATTATTTTACAAAATGTAATTAATACAGAATTTAACATAACCTTCTGCTGCTTCCATATTATCAAATAAATCAGCAAATGCAAATTCTGGCTCAATCATCCAAAATTCTGCTAAATGTCTATGTGTATGAGCTTTCTCTGCTCTAAATGTGGGACCAAATGTATATACATTAGACATACTTATACAAAAATGCTATAATAATTTAAAGTTTCAATTTACTTCCACTTATAATTAACCAGATACTGTAAGATTTACTTCTTTTTTAAAGAAATCCTAAACTGTATCAACTTTTCCATTTATTTAAGGAATTTTCTTAATATCATTATCAAAAATAGTAGAGATTCTAAACATTTCTCCAGCACCTTCACAATCACTTCCAGTAATTATTGGAGTATGAATATATAAACATCCATTATTTTAGAAAAACACATGAGTTGCATATGCCAAATTATTTCTAACTCTGGTAACAGCACTAAAGAAATTGCCTCTAGGTCTCAAATGAGCTTTTTATCTAAGAGTCTCTGGTTTCTAAACTCCTTTTGCCATTGGATAATCTTCAGGATCAGCTTATCCAACTATAACACATTCATGCTTTGTAGGATCAGAAACAAGCATTTCTATTAATTATCCTTTAGCAGGACTCTTTACAATATTTCCTGTCACTTTAAAGGAAAATCCTGTATTAGCTTTAGCAACTTGATCAAAATTGCTCAACTTATCTTCAACCACTATTTATAGACCTCCAAAACTTGTTCCATCATTCAATTCAATGAAACAAAGATTCTTCTAATCTCTCACTGTTCTTGCCCAACCTGCTACTGTCACTATCTAACCTATATATCTAAATATATTTTAATCAGTATTGTTACCCTTCGGCAGCATTTAGTAATTCTTAAATTCTATATATTGTTCCAATATTATATTTTGGTAGATGTTTCTTGTACAATTCTTATGGTAAATCCCAAGTACGAGGTAATTTATTTAATCTCTTGCTCACATCAAAATGTGGCACATCTACCTATTTTAATGATAAGATTTAAAGTACTTTGAAACCAGCAGGCAATTATGGAACATTGATTGGCTTCTCTGTTTCCCCAATCAATTTATCTTTTTACTCGGCTTACTTTTTGGCTGCTGCTGCTCCTTATTTAGCTACATTTGTCAAAGTTTTCACTCTTGTGTACAATTCATCTGATTCTAAGAATTAGTATTACATCTTATGATATTTCTAATTTAAATCATTTTTACATCAGATTCATATATTCATACACCACAATTCAATATTAAATATTTATAGAAGATTTTTTTATAAAAAACATATTTCTCATTTTTATTATCATCTTATTCATACTCACTAATGATACTTTATTATTATTTATTAAAAATGAATTAAGAATTTGATGACTATGATATTCCAAATGAGTAATAAATTTATGCATCCTTCCAATCTAAAAGTGATATTTCCAAACTTTACTTTCTTTTCAATTACTAATCAAGATATGAGATTTAGCATATTATTTATGTATATATAAGCAATTTCATCTTAATAGCTGTTTAAATATTTTATGGATTTAACTACAAACAAACTAGATCTTCAATATATGAATATATATGCCATTTGCCTATCTAAACTAACTAATGAAATAAAAATATCAAATCCTCCACTAATTACACAATTACTCTCACATCTGAGAGATGTAAATTATAATTTTCTATTCACTTAGCTATTAAAAGAAATGTTGATTATCACTGACTTACATGTTGCTTTTTTGTAATCCTGTATAATGTCATACAACTATAAAATTGGTTATTAATTTATCAAGTCTACAATATTTTTCCATTTATGTTCTGAGAAGAAAAATTTAAATGTGATAGAGTATTTTTATTTTGCAGGATTGATTGCTAATGCATAACAAGTATGAATCAATTAATTTATCAAAAAAGGATTATGAAGAAGCTCTACGACTTTACAAAATTGCTTATAAATTTCAACCATAGTCTAATTTTACTTTGGAATCCTAAAAGATGGAATCCTTACTTTGTTTTAGATTAGGATTGGAATTAAAGAATTGGTCCAATCCCATTAATTAATAATTAGTCACCAAATTACTTAGTGTTATAGAAAATAATGAATATAAAGAAACAAAGGATAGAGATCTTGAATTCATAGATAAGGATACTTAGATTTGCTTAAAAGAATGGTCACTCTAAGCATAATTATATCAATTTTTAAAAAAAGAGTAAGAACTCCATTCAAAAGTATCATTCGATTTAATAATTCATAATTTTCAACTCTAGGACTAAGAAAAACTCATTGATCTCTTATTACAAGTCAATAAGATCCATAATATGTTTGCCATTAATGAAGAGAAGTGTTATATTGAATTCAAATACAATAATTTAACATATAAAGAAATTAATAGTAAATTAGAAAACAGATATGATTTGTTAAAATAGTTAGCAAAGCCAAAATGAATAATATACAAGTTATCAGAATTTTTATAAACAATTATATTGTAGTCATACATATTAAGAGATATAAGTATCTGATTATAATCTAGTTTATTATTTCTTCTTTTTAAAATTGATATCTTAATATAGACTGTTGTCATTCTAATCTTAATTATTAATTGATATATTTTCTGTTTTATAATAACTTTCAGCTATTTTGTTTTCTAAAATATTATTATTAAATCTGAATAAAGATTTTCAATTTCTGTTTAGTGTAGATAATTATTATTTTTATTTATATTTGTATTTAATTATACTATAAGTTTTAATCAATTTATTGATTAAAATTGAAATTATATTTGTTGTAAATGATTGATTCATAAAATTGAACCTAATTTAATGTGTTTCTAGTTTAAAAATTAATATTATAAGATATTTTTGTAATATTTTTTAGTTTAATACGTAACAAACATAAAGGAGAAAAATATATTCAATATCTCATTAATCATCATATTCTTCCATTACGGCTATCATATTGTTTTTTTATTAGGCTTATTGCTATTGTTCAAAAATAGTTGTCCTTCCTGAAACTTATCTACTAAATCCACTATTATTGACAGCATTATTATTTTGATTAATCAGAGTTCTTTTTTTTATTGTTTATTGTAAGAAATTTCGATAGTTTGGATGTAAATAAGGTTATTGATGAGAATCTAACAATATAAGATATATTGAATTACTGAAAAAAGATATTGTGTTGTACACAGTTAACTATGTTGTAATGACAAACTCATCAGTATTCTCTAATTTGGATTGTTTTTCATAAACTTTAGGCATAAAAATGATTCTTGTTTCTTATGCATCCATAATATCTCTACAAAATAAATCAGTGAATTGAATGAATTCAGGCTGTCTAAATATACTAATAAAGTTAATACCTTCTTAATTTTAGAAATATAAAAGTTAGTAATGATTCTAATTTAATGTGTAATGGTAGGGTTTGCCTTGCCATAACAGGCCAAATCTAGGCATCTTCTCCAATAGGAGCAGGACTGATTTTTTCAGCTACTCTCCCTAATGCCTCTAAGAATTCATTAAATGTCATTCTTAAAAAACGATCTTAAGTCACTTCATCAGCTTAAGTTTACATTGAATAATTAAAAATAACAGTAACTTATTTTTCAGACAAAATATCATTGGTATATAATTTACAAAATTCTCTAAATTCTTTAATAGAAACCCACTTCAATTTGAAATACCATTTCTTACTAGTTAAATCTGAAGCTAAATCATATAGTTTTCTTAAAAAAGGTTATTTAAATTAGAGTATTAGATCTACTTCTTTTGTCCAAAATCTATCCTGTCTCCATTATTGGCTATTATCAAGAATTTCATAATGCTATTCAAGTTCTTTTAATAATCTATAGACAGCATCAGCAAAATTTTTACATTATCCTGATCGAATAAATTTATCATTAGCTAATCTAAATAGGACTTCCATAAATTAATATCTTATTATAGCTTTATCAGGATTATATATAAATTTAGTATCTACATTATTTTTAATAGAAACTAAATCACTTTCAACATCTGATTATTTTAAATTCTCACCATCTACAATAGGTGTTAGAATTTTATTAAATTACCCAAATTATATACAAAAAACATCATATAATGGTGGTTAATATCCAAAACTAGAAAAATATTTATAGATGTCTTTAATCAATTGATATTTTTATCTAAAATATTCCTTTAATTTCATTCTTTCATATTCACTTTTTACAAATCTTTAAATTTTTGAACAATTCCAATCAGATTCAAATGCTTAATCAAGAATGTCTACTGAATCTCCAATCATTCCTCTGAAAACAAGAGAATCATCTTTTGTCCAGATTGCAACATTTCCTTTTTTATTTTTGAACTTCCCTAAATATTTTGTCAAAATATATTTCCTTTATAAAGTTCTAGGTTTCACTTTAATTAATGGTTTATAATTATTTTTATCATCAATAACATATTCTTACTTAGTATTTAAGACATTTACAAAGTTAATTTTTTAAAAAGGAATTTATGTATTATCTGTAAAAACATGCATCTAATGTTTTGGATCCTTCCCTTATAAAATTAAATCATCAAGAGGACTTTAGACATATTCTAAACTAGGATCATAAAAGTATCTCTCTCTAAGAGGATCAGAAAAGAAATATAAAATTTTACTTTTTGGTGGACACATCTGATAAGTAGTATAATACAATTTATTAAATTCTTCAATTATTTGATTTTGAGTTTCATTTTTTGTATTATTTTCAACATTATATGCTTCCTCAATAGCTGCCATTGTAATTTTTTTTTCAGCATCTGTTATTGATTTCAATTAATGAATAATTTCTCCTGTTGTAAGTTCTAATTATTTATTGCTCTTATTCTATTCCATCAATTATTATTTCATTTCAAAGCTAGAAGTCAAAGGAATGGGCTTATAACTATAGTTAGCAATAAAAATACTCAAGGAAATCCAAATGCAAAAATATTGGTACTTATTCACTATTCTAATCTGGAGTATAAGTAAATTAATGTTCTTTCCATCCTTAACAAATCCAACAACAATCAATTAAAAGTTCTTGGCCATTGCATATTGGTATATAATTAACTCCATCTATCTATATCTTTTTTTGTTGCACTTATTTTATTAAATTTTCTTGTTTTGAGAATTGTAAAAATCCAAATGCATCAATAAAAGCTGGACATTTGTTACCTTCTACATGAATCCCATATAAAGCATTATTTTTTTAAAGTGCCTTTTACAATTGAATCATTTGTTTCTCACTTATTTGATTGTATGAAATATCTAAATGACATAAACCTAGATTTGGATTTTCAATTATTTAACACCATTAAATTATACAATTACTTTTTTCATTAAATCCTAAATGATTATAACTTAAATCTAACACTTTTAGATTTTTATTTTAATTTAAAGCTTTTGCAATACCAATTCCTGATTAAGGTCCTAATTAATTCCAATTTAGAATTAAGACTTCTATTGATAAATTTGATACTAAGAAATTTTATAATTCTTAAGTTGCCTTATCAGTAATCTAATTTTGAGACAAATTCAATTTTTTAACTGTTCTAGCTTCTTATACTGCATTAAGAATAGTAATTGCTCCTTAATCCCCTAATGAATTGCTTGCAATATTTAGAGACTTCAAACTGAATAGAAAAAAAAGATTACTTTTTATGTTTATTAAATAATTTGGCAATCAATAGTGCTCCTTATCTTCCCAATTCATTTTGAGATATATTCAAATCTTTTAATGAACCTGGAAAGGAATCAATAAATATTGATAATGAATGTTCTCTCAAATGATTATTTGATAAGATGATAGATTTAACTTTTTTACACTTTTTGGATTTTAACAATTATGATAACAATGGGAAATATTTAGAATTGACTTTCAAATCTTTAAAATTCATTTCCTTTTATTCAATTAAACAATTTGATAGATCAATTCTTTTTGGGAATAGATTTTAATTCATGCAATAAAAGTATAAGGGATTCCCAGAATCTCTCTTTCTAAATGTTTGGATTAAATCTTTCAATTTATCTTGATTCTTAATAAAACCAAAATAAGATCTATTTAGATCATTTGCTAATGATGTAATAAAAAATTCTTTTTACATATTTTTCTTTAAATTTTGTCTATATCCTTTTCGATATCCTTGAATCTCATTTCCGAACTTTGATCTGAGTCTTCATCATCAGAAGATTAATTAGATGAAATTTCATATTCAGATTCAGATTCATCAAATAATTTAGTTTTATTTGATGAAAAAGAGTTATTACTACTTTGATCTTAAATTTAGGTATTAATTTGTCTATTAACTGTTGTTGGATTGGTTTTCCATTTTTATAAAAATAAATGTCTCTAAATTGGTTAATCAACCTTTTAAAAATCTAAGATTTTTTCTTTACTAAATATCAACAAGATTAATTACTAATTTTCTCTGACCAATCGTTCAGTTTAATGTTCATATATAAATTCAGGTTACTATTTTTTAGATTAATGATAAAAATAATGTTATTTTGTATCTGAAATACTTCTATCAGTTCGAAAAAATTGTTTTAACTTATCCTTCTTCATCTATGAATAATTTTAATGGATTTTTGGTAAGTGAATAGACTTTTTTGTTTGATTAGAATACTAAATTTCCATTTAGTAATTTTAAAAACAGGTTAAAAATATTATAATAAATTATTGTTTTATAAATGAATAATCATTTAAAAAGAAATTCATATTCTTATAAAATACAAGTGGATTATTTTATAGTATGTTAAATTTTAGATAAAATATATATATAATGAATTCCTAAAATGGTAATATAATATTTATTTAAAAAATAAATATAAATAAATTATTAAACACCTTTTTAAAAATGAACAATCTAGAAAGATTATTACATTAATAAGGAAAAAAAGTGAAATTACATGAATAAGAATTGGATGATATAAATAGAAGACATTAAGAATTACAGACAAAACTAAATAAGGAGGAAGAAAAAAATAAAATGTTATAATGTAATATTGATAAATTAACATTAATTGAATATGAATTAAGAAGACAAATACAATTTGTAGAAGCATAAAGAGATAATCTATTAGAACAACTAAAATCATTACATGAATATAATTTCTCAATGTTTAATTTATAGTAAAGAAATAGACTATTATTTGTAGGCATAATCATTCATTCAATAAAATGAGAACAGTTTAAGAATTAACACTTACAAAAGTTGAATTATAAAAATCATAGCAATAATTACTAATATTATAAAGTGAAAATGCTGAATTGAGAGGCAAAGTTAAAGACTTAATGACATCAAATTAATCTATAAATGAAAAGATATAAATGCACCCACAAGAAATTGAAAACCTTAGATAAAATTATATAAAATTGTTGTCAGAAAGAGATAATCAGATATTATAACTTGATGAGAAAATAGAATTGCTTAAAAAATATACATAAACAAAGGAAGAAAAATGTGAAAAAATAGAATTTGAAGAATCTGAAATAACTGAAGATACAAATTCAAACCTAGATGGAAATTAATATTAATAAACATTTAATGATAATATTGAAACCATTAAAACTATGAAAATATCTAATGAAGAAAAATAAAAAACCATTTTCTATCTAAGTGAATAAGTCACTCTATTATAATTTGAGAATTAAAAATAAAGATAACTTTTAACAACTTAATAAATTGCATAATTATATCCTGAAGATATTTAATTATAAATTCGCCGACTATAACAATTAAGAGTTTTCATACCCTAATTTACAACTAAAATTGCTACATTACAAATGAAATAATAAGAGATTAATAAATTAACAAAACTTAATTAAGATTTAACAGTTGAATTGTAAGAATTAAAGAAATATAAACAACAATTTGAAGTTATTTAGGAATAATTTTCTAATGTATTATCAGAAAATTGGAAATTAAAAGAGAAATTAATAGATTTATTATAAAATGAAGAATAGGTGGATTAAATACTTTAGAATTTGTCTAAAGAACTATGTTTTGATGAATATCCATTTGAAAGTTTGAATGAGCTTTTAAAAAGTTATAATAAAATTAGATCTAAATTAATGAGTTATTCAGAACAGAAGCATATGAGTCTTCTTTGATTATAAAAAATAAATAAATAATATATTGTTAATAAATAGAGATAATTTAATATTTATCAATAAGTAAGATAATAAAATTCTTATTATCTTAGACTTAATTATAAATAATATTATATCAAACAACTCTACGAAATATGAAAAATTTTCTTGAAAAACATATTGCCAATGATTACAGTATACGAATGAATAATATATCATAGAACCATGGTAATTAACTAATATTTATTTATTAGAGTATCAATTAAACTAATATAAATGCTCTTCTCCTATAATATTTGGGAATAGATTTGCATCACCTTCACCATTCAGATCTGTTACTCCAATTTAAGGATAATTGTCTCCAGCAAATCAATCTCGCAGAGAAAGTGCATTTTCAAGAAACTCTGACAACTATGATTTTTCAGTTAAAGAAAAATCAAAAATTGTAAATAAGGCCATTACTCAACAGTTTTAAAAACAACAAGAATATTAAGAAGAAGAAGAATATAATATTGATTACTTTTTTGATAAAGAGTAAATCATTCTTGAAGAATAAGAACTCTTACATGCAAAACTTAGAATGATTCGAGATGATTTCAATTTCAAAATCTAACAATTTGAAGATTGTAATTAATTATCTAAGTTTTAAGAGAATACCTTAGAGAAAGATAATCGATTTTATAAAATCTTTAAATTTCTATTAAAGAAGAACAAGACAGATTCAATGAATAATCAAAATAAAACAAAAGGAAAAATAAATAGAATGAAATACATACAAGAACTGATTCCATAAATAAATATGATTCAAAAGGTGATTCATAATAAATACAATAAGAAATATTGAGAGTAGCTAGTTCAATGAAAGAATAAAGAATAGATTCAAATCTTGAAAAGAGAGATTATCTAGATATTAGACGTGAATCTCGACATGAATCTATTAATGGTTTAAGTTCTCATCATAGAAGAGAATCATCATATAAAACAGTTAAATTGAGAGAATCTAGAGTAAAAAGAGAAGAATCTCTTAAATGTGATTCTGTTAAAGATGAATAACCATTAAAAAGTGCATTAAAAAAAAAAGAAACCAACAGATAAACTTATAATTATCAGGATGATTCATAAGATGATTGGAAATTTATAAAGGAGGCTAAAAATAATTTAGAAAAATAAAAAACATAATTAGATGATAAATAATCTCCTAATAAAGTTAGATTTGTTAATTAAGAGAAATCATCAAAAAAATAATAGGATAAAGTGGTTAAGTCAAAATATTTAAATGATATAGACATTTTTTTAAAATGTAGATATTGAAATTTTATATATATATATATTAAAAACCAATTTAATCATTATTAAAACTACTCTCTAGTTTTCTTAAGACCAGATGGCTTCAATAGTCTTCTAGAAGTTGAAGCAATTATTAATCTCATACCACAAGCTAATTTAGCTATTTTATAATAAAAAGTGAATTTGAATGCCTTTTTTAAATTACTAGAATATATTGATGATATTTTAGATTTTTATTTATTCAAATTAAAAATAATATTTGAAGCATTTCTTTAAGGCATGTAATTTTAATATTAATAAAGTTTATCAATATCTAAATTTAAAAACTTACTAATATGCTTATTATGATCATCTATTTCAATAATTGCATTAGATGATAATCCTTATTTTAATGATTTTTATTAAATTAATTATGTACTTTGACCATCTGGATTAATATTACTAGATTCTCTCTAATAGGCAATAGACATTTTCCTCTTATCTTTAATTTCAATATGTTTATTAGATTATTGTGCTGTTGCAAATTTTCCAGTTAAATTTTAAGATTGTCTTCGTTAATTTAATTTTGATTATGGAATAACAGTTGTATCTTAGATTTTCTCCTATCTAATATCAGGTGATTAATCACTTAATGAAGAACCTTCAAAAGGTTCCATTTTGTAATCACTTTATCTCCTAGTAGTTTAATCTTTAATTCTTTTAGTACCACTCATTATGGTTTGAGTTTCATTTTAATTAGATATTAATTCTTATTGCTAAAATTAAACAACTGTATTCATAATACCCTAAATAAAAATATCTATATACAGTAATTGAACTTAAAACTTTTAGTTTTTGTCTATCATTTCTTCTTATAAGTGTTCGTTATTAAAAAGTGAATCCCTCTCTTTTTATTAATGTTTCTAAATTTGGTTTATAAGATATTAAAAAACAATCATTATTCATATGATCATAGTTATTACATAAACTACATTTCTTACCTATTAAACTATAATCTGATAAATAAATTAATTGATCCTTAATCTATTAAAATAATTCTTTATCTCGTTGATTATTTTATAAAACTTTTAAAAAATCTAGTCTAGAAATTTTGTAAAGTTATGTAAATTATGAACTGATGATCATAAACTTTGTATCAAATCCACTCATAAATTAATATTCTCCAAATGTCTATCCTTCATTAAAAGTCTACACAATTTTCTTAGTTCTTATTTCTACTAGTTTCACTTGACCTGAATCTACATAATAACTATTATGATTAAAGTATTCTTACATATGAAAATCTTTATGTCTTTCTTCAGGATTGTAGATTATATCATTTGGTATATAATTTATTTATTCTATCTATGATGTAATTTAATTTAAAGTAGTCTTTGAAAAGTTATTAAATAAAATTTTAACATTCTTTATAACTCTTGCTCTAATATTAAAACTAACTTCATTCTTCAAACCTGTTGGTAAATTATCTAAAATCTATTGAGCCTATTAATTAATTAAATTTATTACTTCTATTTAATTACTTTTACCCTCTTAATCTACTTAATTTTTCAAATAATTCCTTACTCTATTCTAAATAGAATCATCCACTAGATTGTTCTTCATAAATGTATTTATAAGTATCAATTATCTTCTATTAATGTATTAATAAAGATCATATTTACTTGTATTAATTTTTATGATCATAAAAGTTTTTAATAATCATTCCAATCGAATTGACAGAATAAGCAAATACAAAACTACTAATAAACATTGTAAAATTAGAAAACAAAATCTCTAAAGGATTTGAAGCTGTTATATCTCCATATCCAACTGTAACCATAGTCATTGTAGCCCAATATATTGCATAATCATATTTTATCCAATAAGATTGATTCTCTAAAGAATATTTAGTTAACCAAGATTACTAATTTAATTCTTCACTCACAAGAGCTAAATAATGCCAAAAACATCCAATAATATGAATAAAATAATATAATGAGATGATTAAGAATATTAGATCTAAAATTTCACTTAATCGTCCATTTAAATATAAACAATCAACAAAATTATTAATCTTATTGTAGACTGTAAATATTGTAATGACAATTTAAATCATTGACAAACATTAAGAAATCTAAAAATGATCTACTCCTTAATACATAATTAACCAGATAATAAAATTAATTAGGTCATTAACTATTTAAAATCTAAGATAATTTTGTATGATTTTTTTTCTACTTACAATAAGCTAATTTATTTAATTTCTATGTTACTTCTCCTTGCACTAAAATTGCTTTATTATTTGCAATCAGACCATCTATTAATAAATAGAGAAAGACTATTTCAGTAATTCTTTATATTTCTTGGTTATTCTACAATTAAAAAGAAGCAATAAAAGGTGATAACCACAATATAACAAAACTGCATAAAATACTAAATAAACTCCACACTTTAACAAATCTATCTTAAGGTAAAAATACAGGGAAGATAAACAATTATTCAAGTTTGCTAAAAGTTTATTTTTTCTTTGTTCTTTTACCTTCTAATAATGCATCATCTAAAAATAAATAATTTAGTAAATTTTGTTTTTCTTCCATCATTTATTTTGTTAAAATATGAGCATTTGATAACAATCTATCTTTAAATTTTAGTAACATCTATTTTCCCAACACTTACTTCAATTATTAAACATCATTTTCATTATTATCATTCTAAAATTAATTACGAGTGTTTTGCAATTTCTTATTAACTGATTACTAATATAATTAATAAATATACATCAAACTTTATAGATAAAATTTGTGAATTCTTTTTCATTAATTTGTTTCTATTCATCACAGTCTCCTATTTTAGTGATCTCATACTTTCCATGTTACTGATTTCTGATTGAAATTAAACATCTGAATTTGATCCAACTTTTGGATCAACATGAGGAGTCGCTCCATCCAAAATGAACCTTGGAGATGTAAAATCTTTGATATCTTATTCACAAAAATAACTCGACATGTATAAATTTAATAATTAGAATAATCTCTGTTAATATATTATTCATATTCTAAATACCATATTTCTAAACCCAATAAGTGATTTAGTAATCTTCATATGATTTTAAAAGTAAATTGGAGAATCTTACTTATTGTACTAGAATTCATAATTTTTATCTACATCAATTAAAACAAAATATTCAATTTAATTTATACAAAAATTTCATAATTATGTAATTTCTAATTGGAGTTTTCCTTTTCATCTTTGATAAATTTGATTAAAAACACTGTTTTGAATTTAATTTTAAAATCTCTTTAAAAAATATTATACTTTAAAAATAATTAAAATAAATTATTCAATTTCTACAATCATTAAGAAAATTAATTTAATTCACTTTTTGAATATAACAAAGTCATTTATCTATTATTTTGTGAGAAGTAGATATGAAATATTTCTATTTTGTCTAATTCAAATTAAATGAATGATTATGATGCATTAGTGTTTAACAATATTTTAGTTATCATAAGCTATTTTTGTTTATCGATCAGACATCTATTGAATTTTTTTGATAAATCTAATCAAAATAAGTATATGAGTTTTTCAATTTAGTTTATAGCAGAATATTTAGGTTTATCAAATATATTACTTGAAATTTTAAATATTCAATAATAGAGTAATCTATTATTATACCTACAGTATTTTAAACAATAGCATTTATTGGAATATTAATTGTAACAATCACAATAGGAATATTGTTTAAATCAGTCTTTAGAAATGCAAAAACATATAAAGACTTAGATTTTATGATGATTATTTTTGTGAATGATAACTTTGAAAAAAACTAGCTAATAATTCGTTTAGATGAAGAGGATATATTTTGGCATTCTTAAATAATCTATAAGTTGTATTTGATATATACTTATTGATTTTCATAACAATTTGATTTTTTTTTTAAATTACTCTCATTTACCTTATCTATTTCTAAGATACCATTTCATTATGAGATTTTTCACATACAAAGTTGATGTCCTAATTATCTAACTTTCTCTTTTGAATTTGATTAATGTTTTTTGATATACTTTAATATATCTGAATAACTTTTAGAATCTATACTAATGATCAATTTGAACTTTAACCTATGTTGTTTGATCTTACTAATTCATACTAATCCATATAATTTTATATTGATTTGTAATTATATAAATATTTATATAAAATGTCAGGCAATATTAAAGAAGCATTCTTAAAATTAGATCATTTTTACACTTCTTGCCAAAAGGACAAGACTAAATATCTATTTTTGTTTACTTATGAACATAACATAAGTATTCCAGCCTTACTGCTTAGAGTTTATGATGGACAGACTATTTGGTTATTGTAGATTCTCGAAAAACATATAGAAGAAATGAGATCCAAAAGTGAAATCAAAGGAACACTCAATTCATTTTTGGATATGATGTAATAGGCTTTGGAAAGCAATCAATATTAATTGATCCTTGAAAATTTAAATCTAAAGATCTTATTCGAATTCTAACTGACTCAAGGAGTTTTCATAAAAAGTGTGTTGAATCTAGGGGGAGGTCTTGTCATATAAGACAAAGATTCAATTGAAGTGTCAAAAGATTTCACTATGAATTTATACGAATCAATGAGATATAAATTTATTTCATTGAAAAATCAAAAAGAATCAGAAATTGCTTTAGTTAAATAATAAACAATTGCATCTAAGGACAAGGATGTACCAAAAGTGTTTTAATAATTGTCAGAAGTAAAAGAAGAGCCTCCTAAGAAGAGAATTGTTAATGGAGATATTGTGATGCCTAACAAGAAGAAGAGAAAAGCAATTGGTGCTCGTTTTGAATGAAGAATTATATAATTGTGTTATAATAATCATAAATAATTTTTAATATTATTAATGATTTAAAAATTGTCATCATTATCCTCTATTTATTCTTATTCTTATTCTTTATTTAATTATTAACAATCTTCTGTTGATAGTAAACATTTATTTATATCCTCTTGTTTTGTATCTGAATTTCCTTTATGATGGTTGAGATAGATTATTAATCTATTTTCATTAATTGCTTCTAACACCGTTTATCCTTTTAATTCAAGTATTTAATTGCAAAAAATCAATTTTAATGTACTAGATCTTAATTTTTCTATAATTGAATCTGATCCGTTATTATTATTTTATAAAATTTATAAATTATCTTCTTAATTAAGAATTTAATCACTTTCTTTGTTGATATGTTCTTTTTTTATTTATTATGATAATTAATCGAAAAATTTAAAATTTTTTTTTACTTTTTTCCATTTTTTAGATATGATAGAAGTTAATTCATTATGAGTTGAATTTGGATATAAAGATTTAATTTCTAATAATTGTTTTTCATAATATTCTTTCCAATCTCTTTTTTTCTAAATTCCATAATCATGAAAAGCAGACACTTTAGGTCTTTAATTATTATATTTCTATTTAGATTATTTATCAGTTTCTATTTTCCTTCTTGTTGGTAATTCATTAGTACTTTGAAGAACATTAATATGTATTTTTTTTGTTGTCATTTTTAACAATCTAAATATGGTATTTTAAAATAGTTTCAATCTTAAGAGCAAAATTTTAACAGGATTTTTATTATAAATATATTGATCATGATTGTATGAAGAGTAGTTTTATTTTATTTTTTTATTTTAATCTGCTATAATGACTCTTTAATAAACTAATAATAAATTTAACTGTTAATGAGATCTACATATTCTCCTGTATTATTTTCATTTTATACCAATAGATTAGATCATCTCCTTGCAAATTCGATATTCCCATTACTAAATGTACAGAAATACAATAAAGATTGGATTATCATACATGGAGTGATGTCAAAAAAGGAATACGTGAAAAAGTATAATCAAGAGTATAAGGATTTGAAAATTAGAAATTCATTTAAAAGAGTGATCTTTTATACAATTTTAAAAACTCAGACTAAAAATTATCAACCTAAGCATTTGCATTAAGATCATCTACATCCTATGTAAAAAATCATTTGGAAAACAAATTTCCTAAATAAGAATCTCCAATTAAAATGGGTTTAACTCATGCAATCTATTCTCCTAGCCAAAAATAATCAAACCCTGTAGATGATATCAGAAGAAGTAATATATATCCATCTGCATTTGGAACCTTTACTGAAAAGGATAACTATAAGAATTTTTCATCAAAAAGAGACTTGATGGGTTCCTTCAAATCAAGTTCCGATATTATTGATTTCTCCCGAAAGAGTAAACCCATCACTGATAGAGTTTCTTTAACAGAAATTATCAAAATCTCTAATCATTTATCAGATCTATAATAAACAGAAATATCATCCCTAAGTAATGGTTACCTTTCAGAATTATAAGGATTATAATCAAACATAAACAAACTATTAAAAAATGCAAATAGCAAATTATACAAATGAAAATATCTATATAAATATATAAATTTATTGAAAATTATTTTATAGGCCTTGTTAAGGAGGACATGTTGGTTATTCACCATCAAATGATTTAGAAATAGCATATCTTTAACTTTTGAGAAGAAGATTAGGTTTTAGTTAGATAGTTGCAGAAAAAGCAATGGCAGGTCAAACAGTTCGATATATTTATACATTGTTAAAAGAAAGACTTTGATTGGAGTCTCAAATTGATAAAACCTTATTTGATGTATTCTTTTGTATGATGATATTAGGATAAGAATGATTTCAAATAATTCCCATCAACTTAGGTATTTAGATATGGTGTAGAGAAAAAGATGAATTATGTTAGAAACTTGAGTATTTCTTCTTTACTAAATATGGATTAGTTATTAGTGACCTTGTTTGTTATATAAGCAAATGAGTTCATCTATATTATACTATACCTTATGGAGGAATTTATTTATTTGGCAATATACCTATTGGTGTGGCCAATAATATCATTCATAATCCATAAGTAAATTTTTAGTAATTATTTATACTAATTTCTATTTTAGTAAGACTACCCTCTTGTAACTGAAATTTTGGATTAGACACCTTCTATATAATAAAATAGGCAACTTTGGGATTGGAAGGTGCTTATCAGGCAGTTTATAGACTATTGGAATATAATGATTATGAAAAGGTAATTTGAAGTGCAATTATTTTATATCATTCATAGAATGTTTAGAATAAATTTAGTTTTATTTACTAATTTAAAAATATAATAATTATTTATGCCTAATAATTTATAATTAAATTATGCCATTTTCCAGTTGTATAATTAATTACTCAAAGCCAAAAGGGTTTCTATTTATTTAGGAATCTTTTATATCTTGGGAGGTCAATTTTTATTTTACTAATCTCTCCTTTTTATGTAGAATTAGCATTTATAAGTAGGCATTACAAATTAATGATTTAATAAAATATTTAAGAAGATCAAATTAAGTAAATCATATTGTTTCTACAATATTGCAATATACATTTTTACACTGATAAGCCATATCCAGTTATATTTGCAAGTACAATTCTATTTGTAATTTTGATTTGTTTTATTTTGGTTTTTTTGCTATCTTTGCATGAACTCAAGAAAACTAAGTTTAATACTAATGTAGTTAAAAGATGGTATGGACAAGTAAAATATATGCTTTAATCAAAACCAGGTTTTCATTCACACAATTGACTTTTTTGTACTCCTAGGTTTTTATCCAATGATGATCATATTTGTTTCTGTTTTCCCTTTTATTATAGGAAAACAAGAGATTCAAGTAAATGAGAACATTTTTATAGTATTGGCAATTCTTAGTACACTTTCAATCTTAATTATTTTGATATTCTCAATTATTTATAGTATCATATATTATAATGAATGGGTTAAGAAAAGAGATGCATTAACCAGAAAATAATGTTATTCAATAACAATGTTAATTTGTATAAGATATATAAATGTAATTTTTATAACATTTAGTTAAATAGAATAGAGCTAAGTATAATTAATAAAAATTATTATAGCCTTTTATCATGTATTTTAATTTGATCTCAAGTGTAATATTAATAATCGTAATAATTCATAATTTAAACTTTTAACATTATTAAAGAATTTAAATCAGATTTCTATTTACTTAATCAATCTTAATATATTTTTGTATATCCTTTGGTTTATATCTACATTTTTAATATCATATCAAACCAGTGTTTGCAATAATCATCCTTTATGGTTTGGTCTATACAATATTCAAGACTTCTTTAAGAGCACTTTAAATAAGAACATTTTTTTAAGTATCGAAGGAAGTAAAAAATTTAGAACTTAAAGTTTAAGTATTTACAGAATTTTAGAAAAATAATTAAATTGTAAATAAAATAGGTGATTTGATTTATTTTGGCCACATTTATCATCATTTAGCAAATAAATGTTAAAATCAATATACAGAATTTGGTATGAGATGCTTTTGTACAATGAAGATAACTTTTGATTCAAAATTGTAGAAGGATATTAGAAAAACAATTTAAGCAATAAGGAATCATAGATCTAGTTTTACTAAACTTATGATTAAATCATTATATGAGACTCTAATATAAAATTAACCAAGAAATATAAATTTGAGATTTCTTTATGCTTAATTCCTATACTTCAAAATGAAAAATAAGATTTAGGCTTATGAATAAATACAATAGATTTGGAATAAAAAGTTGAATCTTCATATGCGATTAAGGTTAGCATTGATGACTTCGATGGCTAGCGAAGATGCAATTGATTTGAATAGCCTTGCCTATCATAGTTTTTTAGATTTTGAACATGTTGTAGAGATGGAAGAAACAGTATCTTAAATTTATTAAGCAATATTAAGATTACTCAGTCTGTATTCTTCATTTTGGAGAAGATTGACTAAGAATCCTTAGATAGAAGAGATTCAAATAGAAATTAATAAGGAAATTGATTAAGAAATGACAAATTGCAATAAATTATGGAATAATTTAATGAAACATGAAATAAGAGTGAAATAATAAGATGTTATAATTTCATTTTTGAGTAAGAGATTAAAATGGAAATTTGTTTATTTTTGGTATGTATTATAAATAGATTTATTTATAGGTATAGATTATTCATTCTAAATAAAAAAGTTAGATTAACTCAAATTGAGAGTTTAAGTTCAGCTACTTTACATTAGGAAATTGTTAATGAAGACTCTGATAGTGATTATGAGATTAAAGTCTATGAATAGTTTAACAATTCAAAACCTTTCAATCAAATGAGCTTAATTATTCATTCATTACTTCATGGATAAATTATTAAATGTAGTTAGTCCTGCAAAGAGGTACTTGAATTTGAGAATTTGAAATCTATATCTTAGTTAATACCTGAAGTACTTTAAAGAAATCATTAAAATGCTATTAAACAATTATTATATTATGGAAAAAGCAAGACTTTACATAAAAGTCGTAAGATATTCATCAAACATTCATAAGGATATGTGATATAAGCAAGAAAGTATCTGAAATGGTAGTTAGATTAATAAAATTAAATTAATTTTATAGCTATGATTAGACCTATAATAAGATTAGAATAGATAAATTTTATTATTTTGAATGGAGAATGGGAAGTTGATGCTGTTACTAGACCTCTATCCAAAATATTGGAATAAAAAACTTGCATGCTCTTACTCTGTACAGGTTTATTTCAATTTTCTAAATTTGGACATTACTTAGATTCAGATGATATAACAAGATTCAAATTAACTTAATAATCCAGATCACTAAATATGACATAATCAAATTACTATAATTTAAGTGACAGTACTATTTATAATAATTTAACAAATTCTTAGAAATTAAATTAGATTGAAAAAAAAAGTATGGAATAAGATGATTAATCATTTGCATTTTTTGGGGAAGATAATATAGAATATTATAATACAGAGAATCCATATACAAATAAAAGATTATTCAAAATAGTAGATGAATAACATGTAAAATTAACACTAAGATTACCAAAAAAGTTGAATTAATTAAATTAAGAATATGAGTATTTGAAGGCATTTACATTATAAGATGTGATTTAGTAAACTGATTCATCTACTCTATATAATAGAAAGAGTAGATTAATATTCAGAAATGCAGAGAATAAAATAAAAATAAATAAGTTATTACTTTTTCGTAGATTATATGATTTCAATTAAAGATAGTTAAAATAAATGTTCGATAATTTAAGAGATTTATTTGAGAAATATTGTTCATAAAATAGATTGCTTGATAAAATTATTAAATTAGATGCTACTATCCATTTTACTAAAACTATTTCTATGGATAAATATACAATTATTAAAATTAATAAATATGAGATTTTCGAATATCATTAAAGATAATTTAGAGAAGTAATATATATATATATTATAGACACATAATATTCTAGCAGAGTCAAATTTGAAACAATCTAGACCATCATTAGCAGAGATGTATATGGATCAAAGAATTTTTGGTATTTAGTAATAAGGTATTATTAATACATTATGATAACATTATTAGTCAATAACTCAGAGGTTGATTCTAATAGAATAGATTAAAACAAATCATTTCTCACTGAAGGGTAAGTTTTTCCTGAATTTGTCTAATATCATCCAACTGAAGTGGTACTCAAACTTGAAAATAACATTTTTTTCAAATAAGATAATAACAAAGTGCCTTAAAAAATTAAGGAAATAACTTTTTTTATATTCTTTAATAGAATTATGATCATTACTCTATACTTATTAGCAGCAATTGCTTTTATTAAAGGTCCCTCTTTAACACAGCATGTACAGATATATTCAGAAGTAACTTTTCATAATAATAGAGATTTAATAACTTTAACTTATTTCAACATTGTCTTTATGTGTGATCTAGACATATGAATATGCTTTGGATATTTATTTATTTGATTAACAAAACACAACAGACATTGAAATACAATAATATTTTTAACAAAAATTAGAGATTCTCTAGTAACAAACTTAATTTATTAATTAATCTCTTAATGCTAAAGAATTTATTGAAATTTTATTTGGTTATTAAATGATTGAAAATCCCATAAATGACTTAATTGCTTAATTTATGAATATTTTAAATTAATGGCATTAATCTGACTGGGAAATCATAAATTTTTAATTCAATATGTTGGATGAATTGAGATTAATCATAATTCCAAATATTTAAACAGGTTTGCTTATTAGTTATTCACAATAATATAATAATTAAATGAATAGATTACTTGAATATTAACAGTTTGCTATTTTTGAGATTGCTATCACGATTTGTTTAATTTTATTCTTTATTATTTCTAATAAATTTTTAATTATGAATGTCATTAACAAAAACAAAGTATTTTTATATCTTAATATAGACCATAATTAAATCCCTGCATTTATTATCAAAATCATAAATAACCACATCTATTTAGTATATAGCATGGTTAAAATTACAATTAAGATTCTTAATTGACTTAGAAACAATGAAATTTTTGAACTCTAAAACTACACAAACATCATATTGCGAATAAATGAATAAATTTGACAATTAAGAACCAATTATTTAAATGAATGCCAAAGCTAATTCATATATAGAATCTACTTAATGGATTAAAATTAAAGTAATAAATTTATACTTAATATAGATCTATTTTTTGCTGTATTATTTAATATTTAGCCTAATCATATCATCATTTGTTTTTTATTATTTATTATTCCTTCAAGCTTTTTAAAATGGAGCATTGGGAATGTTCAATGACAATTAATTTATCAAACATCGCGATCATCTCTTTGCTATGGTCAGCATAAAAGAACTTTATATTTATGAATACATAGATAATTCTAATAAGGCTATTCAAGAGATTAAGAATAATGTTTAGGATTTTATTGATTAAATTAAAGATTAATAAGATTAAATATATGAGACAAATATTGATCAAGTATTTTAAATGTTTTATGGAAATTATTGTGAACTTCTTCTAGGTTAGATATTTGTTATAACTATAGAAATAATACCAGATACAAGAGTTGATGATTATGATTCCTGTCAATATAAATTAAGTGGAGCATTCACAAGAGGATTAAATCAATATCATTTATTACTGAGCTAAATTGCCATATCTCTCATAAATCCTAATGACACGAGATATGATTAACCAACCTTAAATACTCTATTTGAATTTAGTTAAGTAATTTATACTCCTTAAGTAGGTACAACAAAATGCTTATGAAATTGAACAATTAACTCTAAACCTCTGGTGCGAATAGTACTTTCTATATGCAGATAATGAAAGGTTTCTAGATATTCTTTCAATGTATTTTATACTTTAATCAATAGATGTTTAATGTTATTTTTTACTTTTACTTTTTATGCTCTCTTTATTGAACTCATCTTAGTTAAGAAATTAAAACAAAATTACAAATAGACATTAAAATATATTCATAGATATTATTCAAATGAAGTGTTAAATAATTAAAAAAATATCAGAGCTAGATTTATAAAAGAAGGGTTTATTCAAAAATGAAATAACTTATTAAATCGATTAATAAGATGTTATAGTTTTTAATGTATTCATCATCTTTTGATAACATGACTTGTTTTATTTTTGCCCTGATTAACATGGACAATAATTTTATCTTCATCTTTTTTTACATGCTACAAGGAACTCACCTTATCTTAAAGTTCCCTATTCCTACTACGTAACAAATCTTCAAGTTGTCTCACTTTGGCCAATAAGATCTCATAATTATGTTATCTACTTAGTATTAAATTGATACAAATCATCTCTCTCATTTAGAGAATCCTCCAATTAAACTTTAAGATTAGTAATTACTTATTGTAATTCTACAATCTTTCTTTTTAACACTCTAATTTCTTCTATTAATTCTTCATCTTCAGATTCACTTTCTACTTTCTTTTAAACATTTTGCTAAACAACAATTGGTTATCTTGCAGGTACTCTTTCTCTGATAATCCTTTCTACTGGAATAATCTTCTCAATTTCTATTATTCTTTCAATAGGTTTTTCCACAATCACTTATTAAGGTACATGTTAAATAATTGTCTATACTTTTTCCTTTTTCTTTGCCAATTTTGCATCCTTCACTCTAATTTCTCTTTCCAATTATTCAATTCTTGATTCCAATATTCTATCTCTAGATGGAGAATGATCTAATGGTTAAGGTTTGATTGATTCCATATGTTCCAATCTTCTACATTTAGTCTTCCATTCCTCACATTCATGAGTTTTCTCTTATAATTGTTATTTGATTTTCTATTATGCTAATAAAATATATCATACTTCTAATTCGAATAAAATTTGTTGATATTTTTCATCAAATTAAGCCAATTAAGATTTCAATTTATAAATTTAATCTTCTAATGATTTCTTTTCATATGAAAATTCTTATAACAATACTTATTTTTATTAATTCTAAAAATAATTAGTTTATAAATTACTAATTCTTTATTCAATCTATCTCTCCAAAATTATTCTTATTCATTTAATTTCTAAATGTGGAAGTTATTTTGATTTTCCATTTCTTATTTATAATATTTGATTTTATCCTTCTTTTTAAATACAACTTCTTTTAATTTTGAATTTTCTGTTTAGACTTATTATAATGTAGTTTCTGCTGCTTACAATTTTTGAGTTAATACATTAATTTGAGAATCCTTTTAGTGAATTTAAGGCTCATATTATTAAACCAATTCATTTAAAGATTTTTACTACAAAATTAATATAATATTATACTAGAATCCTTTCACTTTCAGAAAGAAGATTGATTTTTAATTCTTCAATGTCAATATGATATCTGTCTTCCAATTCCATTAATTGCATTCTCAACTATTCTCTTTCATTGATGATAGCCCCATTAATATCAGGTTAAGTTGTCTATACCATGCATTATTATTAACTCACACATTAAGTTAAAGGGATGTGACAGGATTAATATGGTTAACAAGTTGGATAATACATTCGTTAAAAATTAATTTAAATTATAAATATTCTTACGAACTAAACTTACTATTTTGAAGTGTTCAAACAAAAAAGTACTATATTATTTGATATGATAGCTATCTCAAATTTGCAAGAATTACCAATATTAATATTTCATGGGAGGAAGAAAAAGAACTTTTAAAGTCCTCAAAAAACCTAAACCAATGAAACCAAGAGCATATTTTGATTGTGCTGTTTGTGGATGGAAAGATTGCATCATTATTAAAATGTATGGATATTTTATCATCTTATTTTAGTAAGAAAGGGTATAAAACTGCTAAATTGGAATGTGAAAGATGTGAAACCAAATTTGATATGAAAGTTCGTTCACTTGATGAACCTATTGATATTTATCATGAGTGGCTTCATAAATTAAAAACTAAAGTTATTACACCTTATCCAAATAGAATGCAAGATGATTATGATGATACAGGAGATGAAGCTAATGAAAATGATGTTGAATGTATTCTCTCATTTTATTTTACTAGAATTATTGAAAAATCAAAAAGGCAAAAAAAATAGAAGGAAAAGAATCAAAAGGAATGCATCTGATGAAGAAATCTCATCTAATAATGATAAAGTTTCTGATTCAGAGGAAGCTCTAGACAATGATTAAGATATATCTGAAGATTCCTTATTAAATAAATAAAAGGTTGAAGACAACATTGATGATCACTAAGAAGATGAAAAAGAGAATGAAAAAGAAGATGAAAAAGAGGACTCTTAGGATGAGTCATATAATATTAAGTAACAATACAAAAAAAAAAGAGGAAAAAAAAAATGAATTTAGTTCATTATAATATATAAAATTCACTATTATTTTTATTCAAGTTAACTCTATTATAATGTCGATTTTAGAGTAGCTTATGATTCTGATAAATTTATTGAGTCTTGTTCATTTAATTAAGAACTTAATAATTATTTATCTAATCCCTTCGTTTCTTTAAATTGTGATACTACTAAACTTTCAGTCAATAAAGATTCCTTCAAAATATTGGATTCTTGTTTTATCAATAATGAATTTGTTGATTAAAATTACGAAATTCCCTTCTAATGTTATGAAAATACTGGTATTGAATTATCCATAATACTCATTTATTTCTCTAATTCAGTTATTTTTTATTCATTCTTGTGAGGATCCTTTATTTAATATTAATATTACATTTATATTTAAAAGACCTTCATTAACTGGTTGCTCAACAAATTCGATCTTTTAATCATCTTCTTTGGGAACAATTACTTTATCATTTTTAGTATTTAGTTTATCTTCATTTATATTATCAAGTTTAATTGTAAGAGTTTCTTCATTTAGTTTATCAAGTTTAATTGTAGAGGAAACTTCATCTAGTTTATCAATTTTATTTATGTGTAGATTTTCATCTTGTTTATCAATTTTATTTAATGGAAGATCTTCATTTAGTTTATCAATATTATTAATTGGTTTATCTTCATTTATTTTATCACTTTTATTTAATAGTAGATCTTCATCTAGTTTATGAATTTTAATAATATGAAGATCTTCATATATTTTGTTATCTATATTAATAGGAAAATCTTCATTTATTTTACCAGTCTTATTAATAAGAACATCCTCATTTATTTTGCTATCCTTATTAATAGGAAGATCTTCATTCACCCTAATATCCTTATTAATCTATATATCCTCATTTATTTTATCATTTCTATTAATCTGTTGATCTTCCTTTAGTGAATCAATTTTATTACTATGAGGATCCTCCTTGAGTTTATCAATTTCATTTCTGTGAGGATCTTCCTTTGGTTTATCAATTTCATTACGAGGAGAATTTTCATCTAATTTATCAATTTTATTTTATGGAAGTTCCTCATTTATTTTATCATCCTTAATAATCAGTAAATTGTCATTTAGTTTATCATTTTTATTCACTGACAGATCCTCAACTTTAATAACATGCTATTCAGTAAAATTATGTAAACTTGATAAATTTTAATCAATTTTTATCTCATTAATTAATTGTTCTTGTTAATCTAACTTTTAGAATGAAATTTCTTTGCTTTTATCGACTTTATCCTAAAAATGGTTAATAGGGAGTGTTATTTTATTCAAATTTAGTGGCTTTTCTTCCTAAACTCTTTTTCCTGATGATTAAGCTCTCACTTTTGTCTTTTGAGAATTTTCTTATTTTGGAATATTTGGATTTTTATAACTACCAGCTCTTGTGAAATTTTTAGGTTTCATTATGATTTTTTGATTATTCTCCTAAATTTTAACTTTTGATGTTGATCTATTTGATTTCCTTTCTTCTGAATATCTACTTCTTTCATCTTTATCCTAAATTTTTCTTTCCTCTGATTAATAATTTGATTTTCTCTCTTCTGATATTTATCTCTAACTATTAGATCTCTAAGATTTATTTTATTTTGCTTTATCTAATATACTATTTTCCTTTTATATTTTATCCTTTTCTTAGCTCTACTAATTAGATTTTACACTGTTAACTTCAATTTATGCTTATTTTGTATGCTTTATTTTTGATGTGTCACTTTTTGGTGTCTAAACAGTTGATTTTTATTTTTATATAATCTAATTTTACACTTATATTGATTTCTCTCCACTAGTTTATTTAATGATCTCTTAAGTATTTGGTATTGAATGAAAAGATTAATTTTTAAGATCTTATTAATTTTATTATTTTTAAAATGAGGATGGAGTAGCTGGTTTAAACTTTTTTGTACTTTCTAAATGATGAGAAAAGTTTGTTTTATTTTTAGGAGTTAAATCAATTTTAGGATTTTCTGGTAATTTAGATTTTTCTTATACTTATTCATAATGTCTAAACTTTTAAGCTTTTTATTCTTGCATTTCTTTATATTTTAATTCTTTTTACATTATTTACTCTTTTATTTCTTTATTTTTTTATTCCTTTTAATCTTTAATTTCCTTGTCTTTTAACTCTTTTACTTCTTTTTCTTTTCTCTTTTATTTAGATTCTAAGATATATTATTGTTTCTACTCTTCTCTCTCTTTTTGAAATGATAATTTAGATTTTTATAAATCTTCCTATTCTTTTTTCTCCAAAGTATTTAACATATTTTTCCATTTATCAACATTTGCAAACAGACCTTTATCAAAACCATAAACATTTTATTATTATTATTTTACATTGTTTACAATTTTTCTTGACCTAAACAATGTGTCAGCTTTTATCATCAATTTATTAAGTTTCTCAGTTTATTCTTTACTCTTTGTTGCACTCAGCAATCTTGATATATTTCTTTTAATCACTTTTCTACCATATTCAACAGTTTTCTCTTTAAGATCCCCTTTCTCCTTAATTTTATGATTTCTAGGACATTTAAAAGGACATGGTATTTTAACATTATTTTATAATTGTTCAAATCTTTCTAGACACTCCTTTCTTTCATAAGGATCATCCTAATAGGAAACCTTTCTTATTAAAACTTCTGTATAACCTGCTTTCACATTAGGTTTTTCTGGAGGAGGATTCAGTTTTTAAAATACCTTGCTACCATTCTCATCCACAATGAATCTAGGTTTTTCTTCAAAATCATTAATATGTAAGTAAGCAGAGGAGATCACTCTATTTTTGTTATGAACATTACTGTTTTGGTGCTGTAATAATAAAAGGTGCTTTCTTTTCGTTTTTTTTCTCCTCATTTTTATCCATTTTTTATTAATAATAAATTATCAAAGCAGTTTAGAATAAATGAGAAAAACTCATTCTCCATAAGGTTTCTAGTACTTTATGAAAAGAAGATATGAGTAAAGGTTTCCAAAATTTAAATTTTAAGAGCCAGTGGAAACATATGGATTGATACCAAAAATTACTCCTAATTAAAATCTAAGAACTGAAATTATCTAAAATAACTCTGCAGAATAAATATTACCTCATTTATATAAAAGAATGGCAAATAGTTAATCAAAGGAGAAATCTGATGATTCTTGTATTTTAATCGGTAATACTTTAAAATCGCTGGAAAGAAGAGTATTAAAACCAAGGATATCGTATTAGCCTGAGATTCCATCTAGTAAATATATTAAACCTAGAAGTAAATCTATAAAAAAATAACTGAAATTTGATGGAATTTATTATGAAGGTGAAAAATATTGCTAAGAATTGGAATTTCAAGAAAAATATGCAAATATTAGATAGTATTACAATTATATCAATATATCAAATGGTATATTCATAAAATCCACTGTAAATTATTATAAGGCTAACGTATCAAAAAGTAACAATGGATAATTAGTTAAGACTCTCCTGAAATAAAGATGGTGGTGGTTAGTTGTTGATAATGATAAAGAAAATGTAAACTTTTTATGGGAATCATCACGGAATGACAATTATATAATAACAATGCCATGTTCAGAATAAGTAGACAACAATTATAATTTTAATATTTAATAGGATGTTTAGGATATTCAAAATGATTCCCATCCTTATGCAAAATTGCTTCCTAAAAATTTAAAAATTTAAATGAATTTATAGGAAAAATAGGTTGGCAAATTGAACAAATTATTAAATTATGAATAATGTGTACAATTTTGCAATAATGTTAGAATATTTGAAATTACATCAACCACTAAAATCCATAATCATATATAAAATAATACTCATTTAGGTTCCAAAAAGAATTTATTCCTAAATTTGAAAAAGTATTATGAATTAAATTCTTAAAATGTATTTGAGTTTCTTCCTTTAACTTATCATATAAAGAACAAATTCGATTTGGAAAATTATGTAATTGAAAATTTTAATGCAAAAAAGATTTGGATAGTCAAACCTGGAGAATTAACAAATAGAGGATATGGCATTTAAATATTTTAGAATATTAATGAAGTTCATTTTTTTTTAAAAGGTAATCATTAACATAAAAATGGATAATCCAAAACCTTCATTGTTCAACAATATATCACCAATCCTTTATTATATAACTAAAGAAAATTTGATATTAGATGTTTTATACTTTTTACAGGAATTAATGGCTAATAGAAAGGCTATTGGTATTAAGAAGGCTATGTAAGAACATCATCAAAAGAATTCAATCTTAATAATTTATCAAATAAAATGATACATTTAACAAATGATGCTGTATAAAAATACTCTGAAGACTATGGCAAATTTGAAAAAGGCAATAAAATATCCTTTGAAGAATTCAAGAAATTCATAACACCAGAAAAATTTCATTAAGTTTATTAGAGAATGAAATAAATTGCTTTAGACTAGTTTTAAGCTGTTTCTGAGCTTTTAGATCCATTAAAAAGAGAAAATACATTTGAACTATTTGGATTAGATTTCATGATTGATGATTTATATAATACTTGGTTAATTGAAACTAACACAAATCCATGTTTAGAATAAACAGGTCCATTATTGACAGGTTTCATGCCATAGTTAATAGATAATCTCTTAAAACTTGTAATTGATCCTTTATATCCTCCTCCATAATTTTACTCTCCAAAAAAGTTTGTATATGAATGCTTGAATAATAAATTTGAACTTATTTATGATTCTTCAAAGATAAAATTAAATAGAAAAAATGTTGCAATTGATAATGAATTATGAAAAAGAATTAACTACTTTTGTGATTTCACTTAATAATTAAATAAATTTTATACATTAAATATTCAGTCAAATTAAATCATTTATATTTAATATTCTCCATAATTTTATACAGTTATTTTAAATGAATTATGATCTCCAATAATGAATAACAAAAAAAAAATCATTATTTATTTAGATAAGCTTAATTATATAGTATTTCTTTATTAAGAGACATTAAAAGAGAATATCAAAATGTAAATATATAAAGTATTAACAATCTTAATGATGATATCAAGATATAGCTAACTAATTTTATTTAATATTTGTTAATTGAATTTAACATCATTATTAAATTATGGCTCCTGAACTATGAACTAACATGAATCGTTATCTTATTTCTTTTTATACTTAATCTATATTAGGTCTTTTTTAAGGATTTGGATCAATCATTTGTTTAATTAAATTTTTGTATTCCTATCTAATTTGTAATTAATTAATTAATAAATGAAGTTATGATTAATTTTGACAATAATTATTGATTTATTATTAAACATCCCTTAAAGTTGAACCTTGAAATTATATTGAAGATGTATACCATCAAATAAAGGTGTTTCTTTGAATAATTCATAGAATAGACATCCCAAAGACCAAATATCAACAGAAGAAGAATAATTATCTGATCCTTAAATAATTTCAGGAGCTTAATAAAGAGGTGATCCTACCATTAGTGTTTGTCTTAAGTTTTCTTCTATTTTTTTAATTAAACCAAAATCAATTAATTTATAAATTGAACCTATTTAAATAAAATCTTCAGGTTTAATATCTCTATGAATCATTTAATTTTTATGAAGAAATGCAATTGATTAAGCTATCTATTAAGTAATATTTAATTATTACTTATTAACAAATTTATTCTTTTTATAAAATTGACAATTTTTGTTTCTATTTTAAAACAGAATATAAATCTTTTCCTCCAAGTTCCATAATTAATATTTATTAACCTTTATTTTCAAATCTTTCATAAACTCTGATCAAATTGCTTTTTAATAAAACAGTTTATTCTATATTTTTCTAATAATTAATTAAGAAATCAATAAATTAAAGTTCATGACTTTTCATTTTTGTTTAAATTTTTATAGCAATTTCTGTATTGTAAAATGATTCATTTCTTGGTTAAGCTAAAAAGACACCCCCTTCTCCTCCATCTCCTAACAGCTTTGTTAATATAAATTAACGTTTAGGAAACATTTCTGTAGGAACTTCCAATATTGAATTAATAAATAATTAAAATTTAGTTTTCACTTCTAATTCTTAAGGAAGTTGTTCAAAACTATTCATTTAATCATTTTCTTTTTAAATATATTCTATAACTTATTATAAATTTATGCTTGAAATTGATTATTCAATAGATGTAATCATAGATAAAATTAAATATTACCATTTTTCAGATTTAATCTGCTTAATTTTATCTTCTATTTTGGTTTTCTATTTTAAAAAATTTTTTAAATCTGAATTGATTTGTAATTTCTAATTAACCAATAGGGTTCTACTTTCAAATAATATTTTTCCTTAAAGAATATAATAAAATAAACAGCCTAAACGAAAAATATCAACAGTTTTTGCATCTTATTCAGAAGGATAATATTTTGAAATTGATTCAAATTCTGCCAATTTCCATTGTTTATTAATTTTATAATAGTTATCCAAATGAATGGCTGTGTGACAATAATTATTTTAATGAAGTTACTATATGGTTTTAGAAATCTATCAATGCTATAAAATATAAAAATACATCTAATATTATTAATTCTTTTTCCCTTAAACTTAAACCCCTGTTCTCAATAAGATATTTTTACAATTAAATCTATCCTTATTCCATAACCAAATATAAATATCCATCAATTATAAATTTCTCATGAATAAAAGTATATAATGGAGGATCTTTTGAGTTATTATCCTATTTGCTTATCAGCCAATCTATAACTTCTTCGTTTATTGTATTAATCCCATAAATTGCTATAGTGTATTTAGCTGAATTATTAATTTCATTTGCTTAATAAAATCTACTTCCTTCACCATTTTGAGCTAGGATAAATTCCCTATATGGATTTTTTTTTGTAGGAGCTTTCAAATTCCTTATTTACATATTTTGAATTTCATTTATAACTTAAATTATTTTTGGTCTTATTTGTGGATTTGGATCAAGCATTTTGATTATTAGATCTGACCATTAACTGGAATAAATTTCATTTATTTTTTAAATAGTTTTATTCATTTCTCTATTACTCAAATATTCTTTCTGTTGTTAAATTACCTATTTTTTATTATTTCCTAAAATAAAATAAAGATTAACCTTAGAATAATTGTTCCCCTTTGAATATTTCATAAAACATACAACCAAGAGACCAAATATCAATTTGCTGAGAGTAAGATTCATCTTAAATTTCAGGTGCTTAATATTATAAAGTGCCAACATCAATAGCAAACCTGCTTTCTGTTGATTATTTATTAAATTATATATTTTTGGGTACTTTAATAGATCCAAAGTCGATTAACTTAAATTAATTATTAAACTGAACAAAATTTTCTGGTTTGATATCTCTATGAATATACTGATGATCATGAAGAAATTATATTGCTTTTGAAACCTAATATTAAAATTAGAAATACTTAGAGGCATATTTACTTTTTTTCATTATAACTCAATTTATTGGTAATCAGATATTTTTATAAGGATATTTATCCTAATTCCATAACCACCAATGTTCCTTTTTCAGAATTTATTTTTTCATATATTTTCACAAGAAATGAACCTTATTCAACATCTTTTTTTTGAAGTATCCAATCAATAAATTTTTCTTCTTATTCATTAATATTTTAGTTATACAATTTAATGGCAACATTCGTTTAATAAAATGATTAATTTTCTACCTTTGCTTCATGTACTTCCGCCTCGCCCCCTACTCCTATTTCTCTTAAGATTAAAAAGTGTCTATCTTAAAACTAATTAGTTGGCGATTTAATAATCTGATTAATGTGCATTTTGCGTTGTTAATATTAATTTATAATGGAATTTAGAATATTATAGTCTTTTCAATTTATGCTATACATTTATAATTATTTTATTATTTATTATTATAATATACTTCATAAATGATAGTTTACCTTTTGTGCGTTTAAAGTTGTATAGAGAAGGATGTTTTAATATAAGAAATCTTTGTATGAACTGAAAATAACAATTTATTATTTATTTTTATATGGTTTTCCACAAAAAGTAATAAGAAAAAGTAAACTCTCTAGTTTAACCATTTTTTAGTATATTTAGCGAAAGTTATCTTTATATAAATTATTTCCTTATTTAACTGATAAAACTTATCTAATTTAGTATTTTCCATGATATGAATTACTAATTATAGTTCTTCTTTTGATGATTTGATTTCATCTTTTCTCATTTAAACAATAGAAGGTTAAGCAAATAATTCCAATGGAATTTAAGACCACTCGAAGAGAAAATTGATAATCACTTTTAAAATCAATAAAAACTCTTCGAGCTAATGAAATATAAAGGTTATTCTTTAACTCTAATGATTACTACTTGAAATTTATAACTCATTCATCAAGAGTTAATTTTTATGAATACGTAAAATTGTTATTTGCACTATAAACATTGTTATTCTTTTTCTTTTTCTAGACAAAAATCAATTATTCTTGTTCTCTTTTCAGCTCAATGGTTTAATATTTTTTGCTAGGTTCTTAAGAGCTCTGCTAGTTAAATTAATAATATAATGTATATTTATGTATAAAATGTGTTATTAGAATTTCTTATAATAAAAAATATCTAGAGATAGATTATAAATTTATTTTTGATAATTAAATATGATCATTATACTTATATTAATTTAGGCGGTAAGCTCATAAGTTTGTAATTGTGGTTAGCTTAAATCTCAGTCAGATTGCAAATTAAATACTAAATGTTAATGGAATAGTAATATTTGTAAAGAAAATTAAAGTTCAACAATTGGTACATACTGTAGATAGTTTGATTAATCAAAATGTTCAACAATAGCAGGATGTATGTATTATGAAAGTTAATGTTAATAATTTACAGGATGTACATCATTTGAATATAATACTGATGAATTATGCAAAAGTGTTTCATAAAATTGTATTAGTAATGGGGAGATATGCATAGATCTAGGGGAATGTGTATCATATCAATAAAAAAGTACATGTAAATTAGATTTGAGAAAGTAATTGTGTTATTGGGATGGTAAAACATGTTCATTAGCAGATACCTGTTCAAAATTAACTTATAAAACTGATGAATTATGTAGGAAAGCTAAATCAACATGTACTGTAAATTATGCAGAAACAAGTTGTATGGATGGGGGTAATTGTAAGGATATGCAAAAGTAATCATAATGCTATTGGAATAAATCATAAACTATAAAATGCAAATGGATATCAGGGAAATGTTAGGATTATATATGTATGAATGCTCCTATTACAATTACTACAGATGCAGATTGTGAAAAATTTTTATAAGGATGTACAACTCAAGTAGGAGGTGGTTGTACAATTAGACTTACATGTCCAAAAGCTACAAATCAAAATGCATGTGTAAGTGATGTAAATGGTAACAAATGCACTTGGATGGATACATATTGCAGTGATAGATATTGTTCTTAAGGATCAAAGTAATTTACAACTAATTCTTAATGTGATTCATTTTTGAAAGGATGTATAGCTAAACCTGAAGGTGGATGTGTGTAAAATAAAGAATGTGATGCAGCTTTATCTTAAGAAACATGTTAATATGATATTCATGGTAAACAATGTATTTGGAATAAATCAATGTGCTAATTGAAAATATGCAAGAATGCTCCAATAATTGAAAAAATAGATCATTTTTATTGTGAATAATATTTGAATTCTTGTACAATGGTGGATGGTCAATGTGCAACCAAAACTTGTGATAATGCAAGTGTTGATATCATCAATTGTAGACAATATCTAAGTGGATGTATTTCTAAATTGAATGGAGGATGTAAAAGTTTAACAACTTGTGCCTTAATCATTAATTAGGATGATTGTTTACAAGATTCCAATAAATAATTATGTTTATGGTTTAATGAAAAATGTATTGATCAAAAATGCAATATCATTCAAAAACCAGCAAATCAAGAATGTAATTCTATTTTATAAAATTGTATAAATGATAAGACTACTAATTGTATAGATTATTAATGTTAAAATATCTGGAATGTTGATTTATGCACAACTGATTATTACTAATAAAAATGTACTTGGAAACCTGTATGTTATTTTAAAACATGTTATAATGCTCCGAAAACATTAGATACTCATGAGCTTTGTAATAATTTTTTGTCAAGTTGCACAGTGAATAAGGATAAAAAAGGATGTTTGGAAATTACTAATAGTTGTGAAGCATATAAAATTAAGGAATCATGTGTTAAGAAATTAGATAACACTGAATGTGAATGGTTTAATGATTAGTGTTTATCTAAATCTTGTGATACTGCTGATAAAACCAAATATGTGAGTATGGAATTATGTAATAAGTACTTATCTGGATGTGTTGTTTTACCTAGTCTTAAAGGTTGCATGTCATTACCTCAAAAATGCCAATTAAGAATGATGGATAAAGTATGTGTTATTGATGATTCCTGTTATTGGTATTAAGATGAATGCATTGAAAAATCAAAAACATGTTAAAACACTCCTAAACCATATTGCACTTCAGGATGTGTATGGGCAAATGAAAAATGTGTATAAAATTTATGTCATGTTATACCTAATCAATCTCATTAAATGTGCAATGCTATAAATAATACATGCACGGTTAATGAAAAAAGATCAGGTTGCCTAACTTTACTTCAAAAATGTTCAGATTATAAAACAAATTATTAATGTTTTTTAAGTAAAACCTAAAATTGTTATTGGAATGGCACTGAATGTCTAGAATTTTAATGTTCTAATATTCCTGATGATGCTACCAATTTTGACACTTTTACTAAATGTCAAGGGTAATCTACTACTTGCACAGTTATCCCCATTTTAAAAGAAACTGGATGTTTGACTAGATTATCTAATTGTGAATTATATACTTTAAATCAATGCACATATACACTCGAAGGTAAATAATGTGTTTGGTTGGATGGTTTATGTTAATAACTAGATAAATTAAATTGCTCTAGTATTGTAGACTATTCAAATTGTGATTCTAAGTTATTTCAATGCAAATAATCAGGAGAAATTTGTGTGAATAAATTATGTACTGAGATTTTGGTTGAAGATTTTTCATTAACTTTTCCAAAATGCCAAAGCTATAATTAGAATTGCTCAATTCATGCTGGTTTAAATAGTTGTATTGATATATAAAATGATTGTAATCAATATCTAATAGAAGAACATTGTATATAGAGTAAAACAAGTCTATGTCACTTTTTCAATGATAAATGTGTAAATCGTAATTTAATTTATGGATGCTCAACAGTGAAATTAGAAACATATACTGATAATAAATGTAAGTAATTTAAACAATTCTGTAAACTTAATTCTACGGCTAATGGATGTGCTGATACTGGATGTGTTCTCTATTTTGGATTGACATCCTTGGCTGATTGTGAAGCTGTAGATAATACATGCACTGTTAATTCAGCCAGGACTGGATGTGCTAATAAAGTCTAATTTTGTAATTCTTTAGATTAAGATAATTGTATTAAAGCATAAGAAGGGTTTTGTGCTTGGGTTGAATCAAGTTGTAAACTATTTAAAAATAATGATTGTTCATAAATAAAATTGTTTTCATATTCTCATTCACTTTGTAATTCAGTTAGCACTACATGTACAGCAAATGCATAATAGACTTAATGTATTACAATGACTGATGATTGTAATTTATATTAATAATCTAATTGCTTTTAGTCAAAAAATTCATTTTGTTTTTATAATGGAACATCCTGTGCTAATCTAAGTACTATTACTGGTTGTTCAGAAATTAAAGCTACTACTAAATAAGTCTGTGATAGATATGATGGATCCTAAAACCCACTAGCTAAATGTACTTTTACATCAGGAAATACCAATTGTACTTCTAGAACTTGTCAAAATTATCCAGATAACAAATTCACACATTAAAATTGTTCAGCTTGGCTAGCCACTTGCACATAAAATGTTGGAAAAACAAGTTGTATTGCAATGGGATAATCTTGTGATTTGTACGTAGAAGCTTCTTGTTATAAAAGTTAAGAATCATATTGCTAATTTAATGGTACATGTTAAAATGTATCAAGTATATGCAATTAAATAGCAGCCGACGAAAGATGCAGTTAAAATTCACTTTGTATGATAAACAATACATCAAAATGTGTTGATAAAACATGTGAAAATTATTCTAGTACTAGTTATAATCACAATGTTTGTTCTTCATTTTTAACATCCTGCACAGTTTTGAAGGATCTAACTAAATGTATGACTTTACTTGCAGATTGTACAAAATATTTGATTGAAAATGAATGTACTAAATCAATTTTAGGAAATTGTTTTTGGTTTTAAAATAAGTGTGTAGCTGCAACTTGTGATAATGTTACTGATTGTAATTCTTATAATTGTATAGTTAAAAAATAGGCAGGTTGTACAAACTTATTAGAAAAATGTGAATTATACACAACAAATATTTAATGTAAGAAATCACTTAATCAAATTTGTTATTGGAATGGTAGTAAATGTATGGATTTAATTTGTGAGAACTTAAATGGAGTTGGTTTTAATAGTTTTACTGATTGTAATTCAACTCTAAACAGCTGCACAATAGATGGATCTAAAGTTTAATAATGTATGACAAAAAAAGAATGTTCATAATATTAATATGAGATTGAATGTAGTAAGGATATATAGAATAAAGAATGTTATTGGAAGAATAAGGTTTGCTATTTAAAAACATGTAATGTAATAGAGTTGAATCAATATAATCGTACTAATTGTATGAATTAAACAATTAATGATAAATCGAATATATGTACAATTAATGATAATGGAACTGGTTGTATGGAATTAAAATTATGTTCTTCATATAAATCAGAATAGAATTGTATAATAGATATATCTGGATAATTGTGTGGATGGAAGAACAATGTATGTAATGTTAAATCATGTGACACAGCACCAATAAATATAAATACCCATGATGATTGTTTTAAATATTTAAATGGTTGTACAATTAATACAACAAATGATGGATGCATTAAGATTCCAGAATAATGTTCTTTAATGATTGAATCTTAATGTAAAACTGATAATTGCACATGGTAAGATTAAAAATGTTAGGATAAAACTTGTTCCAATGCTCCATAAGACTTAAAATCTGAATTATAATGTAATGCCTACTTAAAAACATGTGGATTCGTTAATAATTAGAAATGTTTCTAATTCTAGTGTGAAGATTTAGAATTAAAGAGTCATCAGGAATGTTATGATAATTATAAATGTACTAGTAATGGATTTAGATGCACTGCTATACAGGAATAATGTTATTATTACACGAATAAAAGTAGTTGTGTTATTGATATTTCAAAAAAATTATGTACATGGGTTGAAAAATCATTTTAATGTCAAAGCAGAAAATGTGATAATGCTCCTCCTATATTGGTAACAAATGAATCATGTAATAATTATTATCCTAATTGCACAACCAAAGCAGGAGGAGGTTGCTAAGAATTACAAGAATTATGTAAGTCATATACAGTCTAAGAAAGTTGTATAAAAACCATCAATAATATTCAATGTGTTTGGGAATCCAATTAATGTAGAGATAAATCATGTATAGATTTATTTGGTTCCACTCATGCTTAATGTTATGGTTAAGATAAAAATTGCACAATAGGTTTATTAGGAAAATGTGCGATTTAAAATTCTTGTTCTACAAAGATAAATTAGGAAACCTGTATTGTTGGTTCTGATGGTCCTTGTTTATGGATCTTTAAAGATAACAATGGTCAATGTTATTAATTTAATGATTGCACATCTATCAAATGGAAAACAGATTAAGAATGTAAATTAATATCACCTTTATGCACCACAAATGGGGAAAACTGTCTTGCTATATAAAAGTGTTCATTAAATAAAATTGCTGGGTGTTTTACAGGAATTGATGGTGCTTGTATCCTCACGATGGATAGTAATAATATTAAAACTTGTTCATTGTTTAAAAATTGCACTCAAGCAAAATTTAAAACTCATGAAGAGTGTTAATTAGCTAATATAAATTGTACATCAAATACAATTGATTCTTGTATTGCTTTGAATGAAAAATGTTCATCATACTAATTGATTGGATAATGTAAATAAAATAGTAAAGGAATTTAATATACACAGGATAATAATATTAATTCAACTGGAGTTTGTATTTGGGAATCTGGATTATGCAGAGATTAATCTTGTTAAGACTTAAAAGGCAATAGTCATGATGAATGTTCAAAGTAATTAATCTCATGCACTTATAATTCTATTGGATGTATCTCTATTGCCAAATGTTCTTAATATTAGGATCAAACTACTTGTAAATCTTCTGTCGCCTCTGATGGAATATGTCTATGGGATAAAAACATTTGTAGAATTAAATTATGTACTGATATTATTGAACCTAAATCATAAATTGAATGTCAATCAAATATGAATTCCTGCATCTATGATGAAGTTAATAAAATATGTGTTCCAAAATCAAATTGTTCTTCATATAAATCTGAATCAATATGTAAATAAGGAAGCATAACTGGATCATGTATATGGCAGTCTACCAAATGTGTAGATTTTACTTAATGTGATATGGCTAATTCATTAGAAACTGTTTGCAATTCAAATTCTTTTTGTAATTGGGTAACTAAAGTATCAAATTAACAAAATTCTACTAATACAACAATGCAATATTGTGAAAATTATACCTGTGCTACATGGTTCAATACTAAATAGAAATGTGAACCATTTCTTGCATTTGATAAATCAACATTTAATTTTTGTAAAATGAGCAATAATACTTGTATTTCAATAAATGTATCTCAATTCGATTATACTAATTGCTATCAATTCAGTAAATATACATACACTTGGGATTAAACAGTTTAAAAATGTGTGATTTGCCAATAGCCAATTCAAAATTCTAATACTAATTCAAATAACACAAATTCAACTGTTGACTAACAAGCAGCCATTTTCAAGTTTTACGCTTTATTAATGTTGATTATATTTTATTGATATTATAATTCTATTAATTAAATATTAAAAGAAAGAGTAATGCATAATTCAAATCATACAGACTCATTTAATACTCAAGAATTGCTATAAAAAAAAGGATTTAGTTTAGAAAAGCTCCTTTATAGAGATGACGAAGCAAGTGTTCATGAAGCAAAATCAAGTGATTCATTATATCAAAATAATGTTGCCATTAAAATATATGACACCATTCAATAGCATGAAGAAGAATTTATTGATTGGATAATTGGTTAATAGAAATAAAATGAAGCAGATTAGATAATTAAAATCTTTGACAAATTTAAAGACGATAATCACACATATATAATCATGGAATTAGATACCTGTAACTTGAAAAGTTATTTAAACGAAAAAAATACATTAACATTTCTTGAAAAAATTAATATTTGTCTTTAAGTAATTAAATTTATTTTTTTATAGACTTTAAAGGCAATTGCATTTTTGCATGGATTAGAGTATTATAATGGTAAAATCAAATCAGAAAATTTTGTAAATGTGGGAAATCGTTATAAATTAACAAGCTTTGGATTTAAGAAAAACTAATAAAATCAAGCTAATGAACATAGGAAAGATTAGGATTTAAAATCTTTGGGATATTTATTTTAAGAAATATTTAAAGGAGAAAAATTGCCTTAAGGTTAATATTTTTTAGTTAATTTAAGGATCAAAATAAATAAATGATTATCCTATTTAAGAATGTGAAATTGATTAAAAAAATTAGGATACTTAATTCCAATAGATGTCTGAATTAATTCAATAAATTATATAAAATGAATTATCAGATTTATAATAAATAGATAATAAGCTGAAGAGCTTATAATAGTAATTATAATAATAGTAATAATTATAATAATAGTAATAATAATAGTAGTAATATTAATAATAATGGTAATAATAATAATAATAATAATAATAATAATAATAATAATAATAATAATAATAATAATAATAATAATAATAGTAATAATAATAATAATAATGGTAATAATAGTAATAATAGTAATAATAATAATAATAATAATAATAGCAACAATAATAAATCAATAATTATCAGTATATTGTTAATTCAATATTGGAAGTTCCTACAGAAATGTTTCCTAAACGTTAATTTATATTAACAAAATTGTTAGGAGATGGAGGAGAAGGGGGTGTCTTTTTAGCTTAACCAAGAAATGAAACAATTTACAATACAGAAATTGCTATAAAAATTTAAACAAAAATGAAAAGTCATGAACTTTAATTTATTGATTTCTTAATTAATTATTAGAAAAATATAGAATAAACTGTTTTATTAAAAAGCAATTTGATCAGAGTTTATGAAAGATTTGAAAATAAAGGTTAATAAATATTAATTATGGAACTTGGAGGAAAAGATTTATATTCTGTTTTAAAATAGAAACAAAAATTGTCAATTTTATAAAAAGAATAAATTTGTTAATAAGTAATAATTAAATATTACTTAATAGATAGCTTAATCAATTGCATTTCTTCATAAAAATTAAATGATTCATAGAGATATTAAACCTGAAGATTTTATTTAAATAGGTCCAATATATAAATTAATTGATTTTGGTTTAATTAAAAAAATAGAAGAAAACTTAAGACAAACACTAATGGTAGGATCACCTCTTTATTAAGCTCCTGAAATTATTTAAGGATCAGATAATTATTCTTCTTCTGTTGATATTTGGTCTTTGGGATGTCTATTCTATGAATTATTCAAAGAAACACCTTTATTTGATGGTATACATCTTCAATATAATTTCAAGGTTCAACTTTAAGGGATGTTTAATAATAAATCAATAATTATTGTCAAAATTAATCATAACTTCATTTATTAATTAATTAATTACAAATTAGATAGGAATACAAAAATTTAATTAAACAAATGATTGATCCAAATCCTTAAAAAAGACCTAATATAGATTAAGTATAAAAAGAAATAAGATAAAAATTGTTAATTGCAAATTCAAATGTAAAGCAAGATTAAAAATTGAATAATAATAATTTTATTAAATCAGTTGCCTAATAAGAAAATAATTTAGTTACTGATAATAACTAAAAGGCAATTGTTTTTTCAACTTATTAAGAAGTTAAATCAGTTGAGAAACCAGAAAAAGAAGGAAAAAAATCAGAAATTATTTCTAAAATAGAAAATGCCATTAAAGAGTATTTTGAAACATAAATTTCAGATTGTAACTAAGATTTAACAAAAACAATTGCCGAAACAAAACATAAAGTTGTAAACATTTTAGATGAGTAAATAAAGCAAATAGAAAAACCAAAATAACTATAACTAGTTTAATAAGGATCACTTTAAAATGCAGACTCAATTAAAAAAAATAATCTTACAGGTTCATTTTAGGCTTAACCAAATTTTGTAAGCTTTAATTAAGTACAAGGACAAGCATTATTCATATAAACTTAATCGAATAATCAACAAGCACTATAATTTTAGAATATAAATTAAAATTAATAAAATATAGGAAACCAATGATTATTAAAATAATCATTTCATTTACATTAAATAAGTTATTAATTAAACTGAAAATTATTAATTTTTAAAACTTTTAAGTTTTTGTAATAAAATAATAAGAGTAGATATTTATAAATAATAAATGGGAGTATATTTGCTTTAATTATTAAAAAATGAGTTTTTGACATATAATTTATTTTAATATGATAATTTCATTAATCCAAGGCTTATTAGGTAGTATTCAATTCTTTACAGTCTGTTGTAGACATTTCAGAGATCATTCAGTTAGTTTGATCAATTTTATTAAAAGGCAATATAATGATGATAACTGGTATTTGCTTCAATTATTGCTGTTTTAACAATTTCTGATCTTAAGAAACCAACATTTTCTAAATTTATTTAAATGATTCTGGTCTGTATCTCCTTTTATATAGAACCTTGAGAGAAGTAAATAGTTTTATATATTATTTAAATATACTAATATGATATATAAATAGATCTAGGAAATCACTTTAATCTATAAATTTAACTTTAACTGCTATTTAAGAAATAATTAAATTTTTGATTTATCTTTTAGACTTTTCGATTTAAACAAATTAGGCTCTAGATACCTGAAAAATAAGGGTGGTTCATCAAAAGCAATGATTCTGTTTTTTGTTTTACATCTTTAACCTCAAATGCAGTATATTCATGTTTTATAGACTATAACTTCATTTTACTTTCCTTTTGTAAACATTAGTTCTTCTTGCAAATTATAATTATCAAAAAATGAATTTTTTATATTTAATGATTAAATCAAATATATATATATATGACTATCGAAAATCCTCGTCAGAGAGTGCGAATCTTTTCAATCATTAAAGTTTAGTTGTACTAATTAACAAAAATGATAGTTTGTAAATGTTAATTTATTTCTTCTTTGTCTCCTCTTGGGTATTTCAATTCTGTAAACTCGAAATATATCTCTATATTACATGACCAATCATTTGACTTCCATTACTATTCAAATATGAACCATATCCTAAAATTTATCCTTTTGTAAAAGTTCCGGTATAGAGAGAGCCATCATTCCATTAAAAGATTCCTTCCCCATGAAATGTATTGTTTTTAAATTAACCTTCATATCTAAGTATATATATTTTCATACTTGCAGCCATTATTCAATATTAGAATACCTCTGCCCTCCTTTTTTCCATTTTAAAATTAACCAAAATATTTACTTCCATCACTTTTAATTTCTTAACCTTCTCCCTATATTTTATTATCAATCCAAAGTCCTATAAAATTTTTTAATTATTATACCTTTTACTAATTTTTTTTAAGATTTAAATATTCCAAACCCATTTGTTTACCCTTATTTAAATTAGCATTCAAAACTAATTTAAAATCTAAATATACCTGTCTCCATTTGCATAATTCATTCTGCAATACCCCTCTAATTAATCATTTTACCATTATCTAAATATTCTTTAAATATTCTATACCCAATTAATAAATTTCCTATTTTCGGCCATATTTAAATTCCTTCCCCTTATTTTTATTAATTTTCAATTATTCCATAATAAATGCTGTCATCATTTTGTTTAATCAACTGATAATTTGTTTTTGGTATTAAATTGTCTAAATTTTATTTTAAATGTTAGGGTAGGTCTCTAATAACTTCCAAGAATCTTGAATCAAAAGCAGGGCTACCTTATTTAGAATTGTCATCATCAGCTAAAATTACTTTTTTATTAAGTACTTTCATTTAATTACAGATGACTTATCTTTGTTATTATTTCTTACTCTACATGTTCATTACTGTTCAACTTAAACATAGAATTATTATGAGAATAAGTTCCAGAATTAATTATAATTAATTAAAAAGATAAGGAAATGAGATATCACTTATTAATTAATTAAGGCATAAATTCGGAAATTTTACTTTTCTTTTTTATTAATATAATAATGCAAAGAAATACATAGCTTACTTTCTTTCATAATCTCTTTTTATAACTTTTTATACTTAAATTTTTCCAAAAGTTAATTTACAACTAAGATATTTTCATTTATCAAATATTATTCTAAAATATATTACTATTTATCATAGATCTAAAAATTTCATTTTTAATTAATTATTCTCTGAGTTACAAGTGGATGATCTAAAAAAATAGTTTGACTTTATCTGAATTAATTAAAATAAGGAATCTTTAAGAATTTCTAAATTAATTGTATAACTTTAATTTGTCCAATCTTGTTAAATCAGTAATTTTCAAATTCAAGAATTTGATCAACACAATTTAGATGAATGTAAAGCATAATATCAAACGATAACCAAAGTTATTTAAGAATTACAAAAAAATAGGGATTGAAATAATAGTCTAATTGATTAACTAAACTAAAATCATTTTATAAATCCTTTTATGACTGATTTACCAGTAATCTAAAAAAATGAAATCATCAAAGCATTAAGATAAATTATATTTAAACTCAATAAAATACAAAATAAAAGGGTAAATTAATTGGTTACACTTAAAGGTAGACGTAACAAAATTTTATATAATAAAATCATTGAAGTCAGCAAATACAAAAAAAATCAAGTAGTTTAAAATATATTACTAAAAACTAATTTTCTTTTTATAACTTGAGTTGATTTTTTATTTTAAAATATCGATATAATCGTTTGTTAAATTGAAGGATTTAATAATGAAGCACTCTATTTACAATTTTAACTTTCTTTTGATTATTTCAACTTTCTGGAATTCTTGTATTGAAAATAAGAAAGAAAATAATAACAATTAAAGTTGCAAAAAAAATAATGACTTTAAATGAGAAAGAGGAATTACAATAACTTTGTTTATATTATTATTATTAATGTGAACAGATCACTTTCTTCCAAGGGAAGTTTATGAGGCCAATGATCTGACTTAATCTTTGAAGAGTTGAATAACAACATCGACGATAGCGTTTTCCTCTAGAGATGAATTATAATGATACCTTATCTTCTAAGAGTTTCGGAAGCATAGAATTCTCTCTTTTCTTCCAAATCAGCAGTGGCTCCGGCAACTGCATTCAAAGAATCTTTCCACAATTTGAGGGCTTTGGCTTATTAAGCAAGGACAGCAGGGAGTTACTTGAGAAATAGATGTTAATGATACAGTTTCTAATTTTTCAACAAGAGAAGTTCTTCTTTCATGTTCAGAATTCAACCAGGTGACTTCAGCATTGGTATCAGAGACATATTTAGCTAAAGCGAAAGCAGCATGGATTTCTTATTCTTAGAGTGTTGCAAGAGTGGATTCTAATTCACCTTATAAGTCTTATAAGATGGAAAGAACTTATTCTCCTGTAGTTCCTTCTCTTTTTACTTCAGCAAGGGATTGGAATTTTTGAATGGCATCTTATTAGAAAAGGTGACTATATGCAGATAATTTATCAGCAATTGTTTAAGCTTTTTCAACAAGTTCGACTCCAGCATTATTAGTGAGAAAACCTGCAACATCTTATTCCAAAAGTTAAACAACACCAATAGCATCAGCGTGATCAGCAAGAGACTTAACAAAAAGTCCATTGGCCCAACATCTTTAATCTTATAATTGAGCATTTCTTCTTTCGATTTCAGCAAGTCTTGATTCAGCCCAAGACAACCATGAATATCCATCCTAAGAATATTTATAGAATATATACTCTTATTTAGGCTTCAACATCTGTTCTGACAGCTCCTAATGCATCCCATTATTATTTGTTAAGTGAAGCAACATTTGTCAAGTCACCAATAACTTAAGAGAAGATTTCTATAAAAATATAAGATTATGGAGATACCTTCATCTGTGTTATTCTTTTTATCGGCAGCAGCTTAGACATTAACATTCTCTGTTTTAAGATCTCTCAAAAGGTTGTATACTGATTCAACAGCATCATTTCCTCTTGTTCCTGTTTAAAGGAGGACAGCAAATTTGTTTGTATCTAAAGCAAATACGGCAGCCACTAAGCAAATTATGGTAAGAGCTCTCATAATTTTAATTTTTAATATTGTCAAAAACGGGCACATTATTCATGCTTTTAATAATTAATCATTTTATATTCTTAAATCGTCAACTTATTTACATATTTCTTAATATTCTTAAAAGAAGTCCTGCTTTTTAGTCCATTAATTCATTTGTTCTAATTAAGATTTCAATTCATTGTTTGCAGACTGCTTAATTTCTATCTACCTTTTTAATTATGACAACTCATCTAATACACATAAATTTGCTCTTGGTTTATTAGTTTTGTTCTCAGATTTACTTTTCAACTATTCTAAATTCTCTTTTTTTTATTTCACCATAAGTTTAGCATTTTCAACTCTATCTAATAATTCACAATATTTTTCATAATTCTATTTTATAAATTATCTCAGATCAAATATATTATTTTGAAACAATTATTAACTATTGCAATAAGCAAATCTTTCTAGAGTTTCTTTTTTTTGTTTGATAGCATTTCCACTCTTTGCTGATTAAGGTTGTTATTTAAGCATTATCGTTAATTATTAATTTATATATATGAAATAAAATAATTACAAACCTTCTTAAGTTGATCTTTCTAGTATTGTGGAATAATCAAATACTCAATCAGATGTAGAATTAGAATAAATAGACATGGCTAAAATGAATTGTTATGAATATTATACTGCTTTGGATCCTTAATCAACTCAAGTCTTTTAAATTGAAGGTGAGCATCATATTAAAGAAATATTTAATCGTTTGATAAAAAAAGTCATAGACAAAGCATAAGAAAATGAAATCTTAAGAAAATTGCCTACTGTTTCTGCTTCCAATTCATTAAATCTTTTAGTAATGCCTTTGGCACAAGCATTCTATAAGCCTGAAGATCCAATTAAAGACATTTAAAGTGGTGGATTAGGCGAGGATTTTGAGCCTGTACACAATTTAATTAATATAAGTTACACATTTAATAAGAATAATGGCTGACATCCAAAATTAATATGGAAATTAAACCAGAAATTAGACCTGGAACTTGTTAGACATCAAGTCCAATGACATTTGCTAGATCTAAAATTTTTGTAATTGCATTTGTAATATTAGGATTAAACATAAGCAATCAAAGAAAAGAAATAATTAGATCCTATGCCTATAGATTTAGTTGATCCATTAGATATTAGTATTACAGAGGAGAAATTGAGAAATGAGAAGGAAAGATAAACAAAAGAGAAATTAGAATTAAATGAAGCTGAAAAAAGAAGGAAACTCAAAGAAGAAAAAGAAGAATAATTAAAATATGAATTAATGGCAAAAGATAAGAAGTCTAAGCAATATACTTATGATTATGATGGCAAATTGATATCTGTTAACTTAGCAAAAGGAACTAAATTGCCACCTTCAGCATCAACTTTGGCGTACAATTCAATATTTTTTAAGATCTAAATTTGAAGAAGATCAATCTGCAAAAATAAATCCAAAAAAAAAATATAATAAGGCTACCTGGAATAATAAGAAAACTGAAGATGAGAAGGATAAAGAAAAAGATACATTCAAGTTCAATCAAATAGCTCCTTTAGTTGTAGAGAATATGAATTTATAACCAGGAATTGTAGTCGTTCATGAAGGTAGAATCAAAGAGGGCACCAGACCAAATACAGTTGATTTACAAAACATGAATAATCCAGCATTGAGAATGGCAAGGAATGAATATCTTAGTCTTACTTAATAAATGAATTCCTCAATTAACCATAATGTCTAAGTAAAAGCAGAAGACAAGCCAATAAAAGAGATTGACTCAGGCAGAGGATTCAATTATGATAGATTCAAGAGACTTAGTCAATAATAAAACAATCAATTAGGAGTTATAAAGTAATATTAATTAATGAGTGAATAGAATTAACTCTACAAAAATATTTGAATAATTAGCATAGGCCTTTTTTGAGGAACCTGAAGAATTACCAAAAATTACTAATTAATAAACTTCTAAGAGTTCTTAAGAAAACACATTGAAAGGAATTAAAAACCCTATTGATTAATTTAACTTATCCTTATATAAAAATAATGTTGTTGTGGGTAGGGATCAATAAAATGAAATTGGAATAAATTATGAAAAATTAAAAACTCTAAAAGCAAATTCAAGGTAATACTATAATCATTTTAGAGATTTAAAATCCTCTATAGGTTCAAGATCCAATAGGCCTAGAGAAAGAAAAATGTTATCAGAATAGAGTACACTACCTACAGTAAGGAGCTAAAAAAACTTTAAATTATGATCACTTTTGTTGTATATAATTTATTGACAATGAGTGTGATTATTTATTTTATTATTATTATGGAATTATTAAGGGATCCATCACATGATAGAGTAGTGAAAACTTTGAAGCCACCTCCTCATCGTCCTATCTCTCTTTAACTCATGTTTCCAGATAAACTAAAGAGTATCTTACTTAATATTATTAGATAAACCTGACTGGAGATTATTATAAGATCATTTATCTAAAGAGGGAAGAATTGCAAAAGAAGATCTTTTCAAATTAGTTTCAGAATGCAATAAAATATTTAGTAACTTTTGTATAAAACAGCAGAAAATGAGGGAAATCTCATATATTTGCACGATCCTTTAACAGTTGTTGGGGATATTCATGGCCAATATTATGATTTAGTTAAAATGTTTGATGTGGGAGGCAATATAGAAACTACAAAATATCTATTTTTGGGAGATTTTGTTGACAGAGGTTCATTTTCCATCGAAGTGATCGTCCTAGTTTATGCAATTAAAATCAACTTTCCAAATACAGTTTTTTTCCTAAGAGGAAACCATGAATGTAGACAGCTCACAAGCTTTTTCAATTTTAAGGACGAATGTATACAAAAAAAAACCCTCTCATCAAGGCCTCTATAAGTATGACCAAGAAACCTACGATTTTCTGATGGACTCCTTCGATCTCTTCCCCCTTGCCTGTGTAGTTAACAACAAGTTTCTAGCTATCCATGGAGGTATCTCTCCAGATCTAAAAACGGTAACAAGGTTCTGTATTTGCGATTTTAGCTTGAAGACATCAAAAAAATTGATAGATACCATGAACCACCTAGAAGTGGACTTTTTTGTGATATTTTATGGAGTGACCCAGTTGATAATGAATAAGGTACATTGGATAATGGATGGAGAGGAAATGAAGTAAGAGGTTGCTCTTGGTTTTTTGGAGTTGATGCAGTGCATAGATTTTTATAAAGGAATAATCTCATTTCTGTCATCAGAGCTCATGAAGCATAATTAGATGGATATAAAATGCATAGATGGAAAGGAAGTTCAGACTTTCCAGTTGTTATTACAATCTTCTCAGCTCCTAATTATTGTGATGTTTATAAAAACAAAGGAGCTGTAATCAAATTTGAAAATAACACACTCAACATTTAACAATTTAAAGACACTCCTCATCCATATTTATTACCAAACTTTATGGATGTTTTCTCTTGGTCTATACCCTTTGTTACAGAAAAAGGTAAATTCTAAAACTATAAATTTAGTTACCGAAATGTTATATATGTTACTTAGACATGAAGATTAAGATCAAGAGAGCGGTGATGAGAAAATTAATTAAGAAGATATTGAAAAGTTTAAATAAATCACTTAATCGGAAAAAACAAAAAGTTTTGAAAAAAATAAATCACTTCAGAAGTAACTATCCAAATCCGGAAAAGAAAAACTTAGATCAAGACTAAAATTTGTGGCAACAATGATGAAAATGCAAAAAACTTTAAGGTCTTCAAATATATTTGTATTTTCAGAGAAGAAAACGAAAGTATTGTCTAACTAAAAGGAGCTTGTCCAGATAAACGATTACCTAAAGGATTGCTACTCCAAGGAAAAGAAGCTATCACTGATGGTATCTATTTATTTGATGTTAAGCCTTATAAGAGTTTAATTACATGAAATTGGCAGATAGCATTAATGAAAAAATGCCTAATATACATATTCCTTAGTAATCAATTTAAATAAAAAAGCCAGGATAATCCTCAAAGAAAAAATGAATATTTATTTTAGATTATTAAATTATTAAAGGATTATCAAAATTTATAAATTTTATCAAATTATCTCAAATTTTAAGTCATTAATCAACAAACAATTTTATTAGTAAAATTTATTCATTATTTAATTGATATTTATATTCTATTATAATTGTAAAAACAATTAAAATTGGCTTAATCATATACTAATAATTAAAACATATATATATTTTTATAAACTTAAGATAGATATAATTGTTAAAATTAAAAAAATCACTTCATTGTAGCAAACTTATTGAAAATTAAGATAATTAAAATTATAAACAAAAAGAGGCATATTCAACTCAGATTTTTGAGATTTCATTCAAATTAAATATGAAATTCAACTAAATGTAGATTAACTAGGCCTTTATGTATTTTGTGACTCTCAAGTAGACCTCCATAGCTGAATAATAATTAACAAAAGAAGCCATAAAATAAATACAAAATCTAAACTTAATAAAATAATTGAATAGTTTTAATTATTCAGATATATTTTTGGAATATTTAATTTTAACACAATGGACAAACAGATAAGTAGGATATAATATTATAAATTGGTTTGACGATATATAAAAGCATTACTTCCCTTATCAATTGCTCTTACTTCTAAGGTTAAATTTAAAAAGTTATACTTAAATTGACAAGGATTAATTAAAATTAAATCGAAAATCCTAATATTCATAAAAATTTAAAAGTAAAATGAAATGAATTCCAATTAGATAAAAATAGAAAAATCAGAATTCAAATTTTCATTAATTAATACTTTTGAATGGATAAGTAGATCTTAAATGATTGAAACATTAAACAATATAATCTGTATTAACAATAGAGATTAATTTCTCTTATAAAAAATAGGAAGATACTTATGAGAAGAATTTAGAATTGTAAAATAAAAATACAATTAGTTTTAAACTATATTGTTTAGATAAGAGATTCCAAGTTTTTAAAAAAGAGTTTGAATATATTAATATGTAAAAGGAAGTGAGGAGTATAATTGAATTGTAATTTAAAATTTTATTGATGGATTAATATATTACTTTTCATCAGTTCTTTTATTAATTTCTCTACAATGTCCCCTTAGGTTTTCTTTTCTTTTCAACTGTTTCCCAACCATCACTATCCTCATCTTCATTTTATTATGGTTATTATTCTTATTGTTATTGTTATTGTTATTATTATTCTTATATCTATTATTATTATTAGGCTACTGGTGGAATTCCCTTGAATAAAAATAAATCAATACTTTAGCTTTAGAATTGGTGAAGGTGGGAATCGATTCCTCAACTTTCAATTATTTCTATTATTCAGGGACTGGTTATGAAGCTACTGTATTTGAGTTTCTAGAGATAGTTATTTATCTTGGAGGATTAGATTTTTATGTTTCTTAAATTTGTGGCTATGGCTAGACTTAAGGTTCTTATTATGTTTTTTTAAATTATTCTTATTGTTGCTATTAGAATAAAGCAGTATTTTCTTATTTTTTAGTATTAGTGAATGTTAGAGGTCCTGAATTAGAGTTTAATTGAGTATTTTTTGTTTAAACATTGGATGTTGCTTAGACCTAAGGTTTAGAACCAGAATTAGTGAAAATCATAGCATTGTTGGTTGTAGGCTAAGGTTTTTAGTCTTACTTAGGTTAACTTTGTAAATTCTTTTGTTTTTTAGATTATTTTGGAAGCTCTGCAGCAGCAGCAAGATCAGGGAACTCTTCATTACGAATTTCTAAGGCAGCCTCTTCTTGCTTTTTGAATGACGCATTTGGCTTTTTGCCAATTCCATTAGTTGGGAGGTCTTTAGGATCATCTGATTGTTACCAACCATCAGTTGGAGTTTACTAAATAACAGGTTGTCTAGATATGATATGGGTTTAAATACTTTTTTTCTGGTTTTTTTGCAACTATAACGAGATTGGTTTCTTCTTATTCTTCTTCAAGATCAATAGAAGGCTTATGGTCATCCTTCTTCACAATTTTGGAAGCCTAAGAATAAAGTTGATGTTTACTTCAGGTTTAGGTGCTTAATTTTTGGTTTGTTAGGATGTTTTAAGTTTCAACATTGAAGGTTGATGTGAGGGGGAGTGTAAAATTTAAAAGGTATTTTTTAAAAAATATTTAGCAAAGAATATGAAGAAAGTTTTTATTTAAATAAAGAAGGAATTACTCACATTTAATGAGTTAATTCGATCCGTTTTTAAATCAATATTAAAATATAGATGTAAAAACTAGCCATCTTGGCATTAGTAATAGCAATAACAGCTGCTAAGTTCGTTGACACTCATACAACGTTGGCTCAAATAAATGCTGACCCATTCGGACATGTGGTATTGTCTGCAATAAAGGCACATCTTTAAGCCTAGACTCCAGCTAATGAAGTTAACATGTTGTTGAATGCTGTAGGAGCTGGTATTGTTTAAGACTAAAATGATCATGATCATACTTTTGAGTTGGATACAACAACTAACAACAGAGTAAGTATTTGTTTAATTTTCAGATAGTTGAGGACTTAGAGAAAGAGATCTTGTATCACTAAAATTAAATAGCAGCAAACACATAATTGAGAGATGACACAATTGAAGCTCTCGCTATTTCTGAAGAAGATATCAGAGTTACTATTCAAGATATTGCAAATAATGAAGCTACATATGCAAGAGAAGAGGCTACAAGAAATCAATAACATGAAACCTTTGTTGCTAAAATTGCTGCTATTGATGATGTTATTGATGCCATTGATGATGCTGCCAAACTTATCTAACATTTGAGTTTAGGTGCTTCATTTGCTTAAATTAAGACCAAATTCGATACACTCCATAAGAAATTATCTGATAACACATCACATTCTGCTCTCTTACAAGTTTTATTTTATTATTATTATTTAGCCAGTCATTACAGCATTGACAGAACTTGCTTCTCATGGTGTAAATTAAAAGGCTTTGACTAAAATAGCTCAACTTTTGAGTGAAATTAGATAATAGTTAGTTTAAGAAAAGGCTGCTAAGACAGTATTATTTATTATAAATAATTTAGGATGTTGAAGATAGACAAGCAGCTCACTGGGCTGAATTCTCAGTTCATTTATCCAATGAACATACTAGATTGGTTGAAAGAAAGGCATAATTGGAAGTGTAAATCTAAGAATAAAAAGACACTATCGAAGATGCTATTTCATGGATAGAATTCCACACATTGGAATTAGAAAATAGTGAAGAAAGACTTGCTGGATAATAAGCATGGTTTACTGTCTAATCATAAATATATGAAACTTAAACTGCTGAAAGGTATATTTATATTCTATAATATAGAACTGCTTAATAAGAAATTGTTGACAGACTCTAAGAACATATTAGTGAAAAATTGTCAACCACAGCCTAATTTATTGCAAGCAGAAACTGATTTCATTAGCAATATAAATATTCATTAATATTCTTCTTAAAAGTAATTATTTTAAATTTTTATTATTATGTTATTTCATTTTAAACTACTCAAAATTTATTAATATAAGTATGCTATTCTACATTACTACCCAATTTTCATAATAATATTTACCATATAACTTATTTTTATGCCTTTTTAATTTGAGCTATTTGAGAAATAGGTAGTTTTTATGCTGACACACCTTTTAACATTAGAATACAACATGCCTAAACTGTTCTAATTGTTCCTTATCATTTATTCTGTTACCTAATCAATTTCATATTCATTTTACTATTAATATACTTAAGATGAGCAACTCACTCATAGTCTTACTAAAATTACCTTACTAACAAGATTGTATTTATATATTGACAATCCAGATATTAAATCAGCATTATTTTGGTTACTTGCTATTGTCCAAAATTTGATATTATTCACAGCTAGCATTGCTGCTTATAAAAATCAATACATAATGGGAGCTTTATCTTTTTGGACTAGATTTATATCTGTCATATTCTCTTTGTATATCTACTATTTTTCAATTGCATTTTTTCCTATTATCTTTGAAATTTGCCTTTTTAATTCAACTGATTTAACATAGTTTTGTGTTTCTATAATAATAATGGTCGAAACACTCATTATTATGATATTAGGAGAACTTGTTTTTAGAAGAGGTTTAATACTTAAATCAACATCTTAATTGTATATTAATATGACCATATACTCTTACATAATCAAAATTCTAAAATTAATGCAAATCATTTTTTTTTTTTATTTACAAACCTAATTTCTGTCATAAATCATTTAATGTATAATTAATATCCTTATATAATTATGTTTTATTGCTGAATAGATTAGAGTCAAAGTTTATGCTTAAAAAATCTATTCAAATACAACAATTATTTTTAGTTCAATTGGATTAGTACTTTCTTTTGATGTACTTCTAACTTAATCTACAAATAATAATAATTATTGGATATTAGTTTCCATTATTGTTATCAAAATTTTGATGTTTTGTGAAGAATTTAAAATTGATAATATTTCTAATTATGGAATCCATGAATTAAAATATCTATTTACATATTTAGATTTAAGTAATCATGAAAAATCTATTACTAAAATTTAAATTTTCATGTTATTTAAAAGTCATTAATAAAGTTGTGATAATAAGTAAACATGTTTTTGTACAACTCATAAAAATGATTAATATGTTGTATTAATTAAAATTATTGAAAGCAAAATAGAACAAAAACTTCATGGGAAAATGGAAATATCTAAAGATTTAATTAGTACAGATTATGCTTAGATTTTATTTAGAAGTCATTAATATGTAAAAGCTTAATAACATATAACCAGATTTTTGACTAAATAATCATCTAATTATGAAAAAAAATAAAATCCTTTATCAAAAATATCAATTTTCTTACTAGAATTCTTAAAAGGTGAAGTTTTAAATTAAGTTATGATTTAAATTACAGAAAAAATTGTATTATCAAATTAACATAATAAATTACTCAATGAATCCTTGAAATCATTTGTACTTAATGAAAATTCCGATTCTTAAATAATAGCCAATTTGAAAAAAATAATTTAAACTAAAATTTAATTTTATTATAATTTTGTTGAACATTAAAATACAAATTTTGGAAATGTCAATTATGCATTACAATTTATTTAACAAATTTAATAATTTAAGGAGATGTTATTAAATCGATATAATCAATTTCCAAGTATTAATAATTTATAAATTTAGCAAGTAGTAATTAAAATATATTGAAATACTTCACACTACATATTTTAAATGATTATATTGATTCTTTCAATATCAATAGAGGTAAAGCTTTTGAAGATGATAAATTTAATTAGTTTTCAGGATAAATGCATCATAAAATATTTGGAATTAATCCTGCATATTTTATTACTGAATTAAATTCTGAATTAGAAGTGATAATAACTAAAAAGTCTTAAAGAGCATCATATTTATTAGAATAATGGAAGGTATCATAATAAGAATAAAAATATTATTCAAACATTGAATTAAATGCTTTTTTACCTGAATATGTTTAATTGAAACATAGTGGTTTGATTGAGAGATTTTTAAGTGAAGGATAAAATAAATATTACTAACAATAAAATCTATCATTTTTTAAATAATAGGATAAGGTAATGTTGCCAATCCAAATAATGATTAGTATGAATTAAACAAATTATGACAAATTCTCCTTTCTTACATTTTTTTATGAATCACTTGACTATCGATCTTATTTAGTTGTGGATAAGCATTTTGAAATTTTGAATATAAGTACCAACATTTCAGAAAGCTTATTAACAAATGAAACTAAAGTACATTCAAGTTGTGTAACTAAAATAATACCAAATTTTCAATAATTAGTATCTACTCATTAACATTAATTTTATAATCAAGAAATTAAATTGATTAAAGAATATCATCATTAAAAAGTACCTTGTTCTTTTACTGGTAATATTAAAATAGAAAGAAAATTTGAGAATTAATTTAAATGTTATTTTGTTGAATTAGATAATATTAGATCAATATCAAAGAAGTTTAAAGATGAGAATTCTACTTTGTATATGGCTTCTCTTACTTAATTTCCTGCATCAACCTAGAAGTTTCTTAATATAAATAGTGAATTAAATGATTCTGAAGAGAAGATGATTCCTTATATAGACTTTGAAAATCATCCAATTCTTCCTGAAAATTCTTTATGTATTATTCAATAAGAACATCATCGTTAAACAATAAATTAAATTGATACAAATTTAGTATGTACTCTATAAATGGTAGAAATGGGAAAGAGTCATAATGTATTAGAACCTTTATCATAAAAACGATTATTGCATAGTTCAAAATATTCTCATGATGATGATATCAAAAAATAAGTAAATAAAATTGCTGAGGAAGATGAGTTTCTTGAAATAGGATCTACATCATCTGTTACTGCAATTAAAAAATCAAAATACTATAAAAAATTTGAGATAATAACTATTTTAATGAAATCTAAGAAGTAATCAAAAAAAATAGTAAAGATGAATAAATTCATTTTTTTGTATATATTTGTTATATTACTGGGATTGATAATAGTAAAAATATAATTTTAATTATTTTATAGCAAATCTTAATGATTTAAAACTTAGAACAGTTTGTAGCGGATATCAAATCATTATCAATAAGATATGATGTTGTAGAGCCTTATGAATCTTTTTATGTTTCTCGATTTTCTTAGGTCAATTACAGAGAATAATTAGGAGGAGGATATATAAATGCTAGTGAATATGCTTAATTGACAAAATATCCATTCTCCACTTTTGGTCTTATGTATGATCATCTGAGAGATAGTATGTATAGTGTATTAGAAAGAAGGGAAATCGATTAATTATCAGAGAATGAGTATATAACAATTACCTTTTTAAACAGCTCATATATTGGATATACAAAGAATGTAACTATAAGATCTTTAGCAAATATTTTGATGAATTATTAATATGATTTTAAGTTGGGATTAACCATTCGTAGTGTTGCATTTGATAGTCCATTTTTTTATTTTACAAGTAAGAACTATTTAACTATAAAACATACATTTGATGGTTTAAATAAGATAGTTTTAGATGCCACTTTATAGAGATCTAAATTAGAAAAAGAAAAATGGTTATCAGTATTATTACCATTTATTATAATAAGTTTGTTGTTATGTGGAATAATAATTAATAGTTATAAAGAGTATAATTAAATTATGAATTCAATATTTTAATATTTAATGGATTTAGATCAATAGATATTGGATGTTGAAAAAAAGAGACTTTAAAAGCATTTAAGTATAATAAATAATGAATTAGAGAAGGTTAAAAAATTTGAATTTGATATTGATGCAATTGATGCTGAACTTGAGGAATCTAATAATTTGACTAATAGAAATAATTAAAAAAGAGATGGAAAAAGATTCAAGTTAACAAATAACTTTTTAAGAACAACAAGTGCAATAGGATTTATTCATTTTCTATTATTCTTTACATTTTATATGGCTATATTTTTCATTATAGAAAGATATTTTTAGAAATATGATAAAACTGCTATCATTTTTTAAAAAATCAGTGATCTTGGAGTTGACATTCCGACTTTATATGCTTAAAGAGAAGTCTTATATAGAAAGACATTAAGATACTTTTTTTTAACAAATGCAGAAATAGATGGAGTGTATGAAGTATTTTTTTAGGCATTTAATAAAGTAGAAGAGTTCTCTTAATTAAATATTGATTTAAGTTCAAATGATTATTTATTTGATGAAAATGCTGTCAATTTCTATAAAGCTATTAACACAGAAAGTTTGTGTGATTATTAAACTGATTAATTTAAAGAACTCTCTAATTCAACTTGTGGATTAGCAATGAATGGTAACTTATTAAAAGGATTATCATAAATTTTACCTTATGTTTTATCTACTTTAAAAACTTAATAATATGATAGCAAAAACTTTACTATATTACCTACAGATACAAAACTTGAATTAGAAGGAGCAACCATTATTGGTAATGTTATGTCGACAGTAATATCTGAACTCTATGATAATTTACTCATTTCTTGTTTAGGGTTGATTAATTTCACTTAGATACCTTGTATAATATTTTTAGTATTTCAATCTGTTTGTATATTGATTTATATTACCATAATAAATGAAAAACACAAATAACAGTTTTAATCAATTAAACAATCAATATTTTTATTCCCTAGACAGACATTAATTTTTGATGATTTGTTTTATAGAAATTTTAGATCAATTATAAAAGATGAAGGGATATAATAATGAGGTTAAATTTAAATTATTTATATAAATATACTTTTGGTTTCTCTTATTTACATTTTTCTATTTATATTTTTCTATTTATATTTTCTTGAACATAAATTATAAGTAATTTTTTTATTTTAATGTAAAGAGAACTAGAAATACTTATATTATTGTAATTAGTTATAAAATCCTCTTTGTCTTTATTGACACTATCAGGATGAGATTGCACTATATCTATATTGAAAAGTTTAAAAATTCAGATATTATTTAATATATTTAGAACAATTTGAATGTTTATATTAATTTATAAGGATCTAATATTCTCTATTTAATGATTTAATTAGAAAATTAAATGATCACTAGATAAACTTACATACAAAGTGTAATTTGGTAATATATCTTAAATAATAATCATTATTTTGTCTAAAGTAATTTAGAGAATGCATCCATACTATATGATGACATTTTCTCCTTCTCGGTTTCTAAATCCTATAATTTCTTCTCTAGCTCATCCATCAACTCAATCTTATCTCTTTTTTATATTTTGGATCTATTCATATTATTTCTTGTATTTAATATATTTCCTTATATTGTGGCTTTCTAATTGATGTTTTTATTTGGCTCATTTTCTAATTAGATTTACAAAGATTCTATTCTATCTAATGCTTCTTAATATTTCTTCTGAAGATCATCTTAATCATCACACTTTTCTTTTGATCTTTACAACTAAGCTTAAATATTATCTAACAATTTAATCATTAAATATACAAATTACTTGTTATGCTTTAAACATTTATTATTATGCTGTCTAAATTATTGGATTTTGGCCATTATAACAAGAAATCCCATTGTTCATAATTTTAAACTACTAATGATTTTTTAGGCACTCTCAATCCCAATTTATTGATTTACAATTCCTCATACATAACTTAATCTAAAGTATGTTGAGCATCTTCCAAAAGATATGTCAGTTGTTCACTAGTTAATTACTTTAATTAGTTTCTGCTTTAATCTTCATATTAACTCACTGGAACCAATTAAAATTATTGGATTCCTTCGTTCAACGGATATTTCTGAATCAACAACTATAAACTCTGTTAATTCTTATATGATTTCTCAAGAATAGAATCACATATCTCAACTTAAATTATCTATTTTTTAATACATATTTCATCAATGAGTTGCTTTTTGGAAGTCATTAAACTTAAATATTTATAATTAAAATTAACAACTCTATTTTTTATATAATGTCCAAATAGATCAATGTTAATTTCCAAATCGACTTGATAATTCTTGAAACAGATTTTCAAAAAGGATCATATCTGTATCGTTCTAATCCTATCGTTATTATTAATATTCTTCCTATTCCCTAATTTAGAAATATTAAAATCTTAATTTCACTTAATCTATTAATTGGTTCAAATTCTAGTTCTAATTCTCTTATAATTGTTAAATTTAGATTGATTATTCATTTAATTTATTATTTAAAGAAATTATTTCGTGTTATTATTGTTAATTCTATTAATCCTATTTAATTTTAGATTAAATATATTATTCATTTTCTAATTATTTATCCGCTAATTGTTGCTTATATTAATTTATTTCTCCCTCTTTGAGTTATAATTTTTATTCATAGGACATTTGAATTTCTCGTATTTATTAAGCTTGTATTTCCTAGACCTTTTTATTTAAATTATGGAAAATTCTAGAAATGTCATCAAAATAATTTTCTACATCATTTTAGTCCTATTTTGAGTTATTTTCTTTGATTAGATTTTTTACTCTATTATCGTCTACTTTTAAATTTTAATTCTCAGAAATTTATTTTTTTATTTCACCTAAAATTAATTGACAAACTTATTCTATATTACCCTAAGATAATTATTATTTTTAAATAATTTATTATGGAAAGGGTTAAGGTTATAATAATGTAGGCTACTTAGATTATAATGCTTGATTTGGTTATTAAAATGTTTATTATTATTATAAAACTGGATTCAATTAAGTTTATAACAATGGATTCATTTGAGTTTATAAAACTGGATTCATCTAAGTTTAGAAAACTGGATTGACCTAAATTTTATTTGATTTGCTTATAAAAATTTTTGAGGCTTCAGAAATAGATATACGCTTTGATGCGTCATATTCTAACATTTACTTTAGGGTTGTTTAAAGCTATTCAGGAATTTTTAATTATTCAATCTTTTTAAAATAATTGTCTAAATAATTATACTAAATTTCCATTTTTATATCTTCAATTTATTCAGCTAACATTTTAGATAATAATTGATACATTTAGGAATATATGATTGACCTGAAAGAATTTCATAAATTAAACAACCCAATGCCCAAGTATCAATTTTTTCAGGAAAAGAGATTCTATTTTTAATTTATTCTGGAGCATAGTATAGAATTTATTAAAGATCATTAGTTTGATAGATTTTTTAATCAAGTCCTCTTACTTTCAGTCCAAAATCAATTAATTTAAATTGATTTCCAACTAGTAAAAAGTTCTCTGGTTTGATATCATGGTGAAACAATTTTTTAGAATGAATAAAGTTAATAGATTTACATATCTAGAAATTTAGATAATATTTACATCAATACTAATTTCAATTCTTTATTCTGTTGATAGTGATGATTAGGTTTGGATATAATTACGGAGATTAGAAGATCCCAACTCCATAAGCAATGCATGATAATTAGAATATTGAAATGATTCTAAAATAGTAATTATTCCTGAAGTCTATTATGTATCATTGTCATAGACCCTTTAATAATCAATCACTGTCTGAATAAAGTTTTTTTCAGATTCCTTCCTAGTTTTCTATAATTTCAAGGCAAACTCTTTAGGGTTTTAGCTGTTTGTAGATTACACTGCAAATACAACTACTTCACCTCTTTGTCCTAACAATTTGATAAATTTTAGTTGCCCATATAAGGGAGAATTTAAAGTTTTATTTACTAAACCTTAATAGTTTACAGAATTCTATTATGTCATTTTTGAGTATTAATTATTAATAATAATAATATATTTATTATTATTAATTGATTATAATGAATGATTTAATTGTTCCAATAGTTACAATAGTCTTAAGTCTTACATCAATTATAAGTTGTGGATTTGTAATATATATTTATGGAAGATTTAGAGAATTGAGGAATGATCAATTTACTATTGTATTACAGATTATTTTATTCGATCTGATATATGATCTCATACTATTTAGTGATTCCATTGGATATTTATTTTTGATAAACACTACTTTTCAGTTGAGTGAGAAGCCTGTTTTATGTCAGGTCTAGTCGTTTTTTTCTGTCTATAGTGTTTTGTCAAGCACTTTATGGACTTCAATTATTATTCATAGTTTACATTATTCTTTAAGAGAGAGTGAACAAAATTAGTATATGCAATCATATTATCCAGGATTAGGCTATGGAATACCCCTTATAATATCTATAATGTATGTATTATTGTTTGTGAAAAAGACCAATAATTATTGATGCATATGGTCAATACTATCCAATGCCTCAAACAAATTGTTTCTTTGATATCTATAATGACAATATGGAACTATATATATTGATATTTTTTGATATCCCTATATGGATAATGTTTCTATATAACATTATTGTAATAATCCTTGTGATTAGAACAATCAAAAAGAATAACATTGTAAATTAATCTTTGTATTCCTTATTCATGTATCCTGGGATTTTGGTAGTTTGTTGGATAATTGTATAATATTTTATAACATTTAGCCTGGTTTTGTGAATATTATAGGAGTTAAATCAGTAATATGGAAAAGCATAGATTTTGGATTGGGAAGTTTAATTGGTTTTTTAGATGCTTATTGGTATTGTTACACAGCATTGGCAGATAGATTGACTTTCGAAAAAGGATAATTTATACTACGTATTAAAGAGAATACTGAAGAATAAGAATTACCTAAAATTTGAATTATTATATGTAAAAATAAATAAAATCAATTATGAATTCAAATCATTATTTTTTATATATAATTAATTTCTATTACATTTTTGTGGTTGATAATTTAATCATATTCTAGAAACTCTAATATTAATACATAATTATGAAAAATAGATATTGATATTTAGAAATATACATAAATGATAAGAAAATGAGATACCTTTATAATAAATTAGAAATTACTATTTATATATTTTTATTGAGAATTATAGATATTAATATATAAATAAAAAATGTAATAAGTGACTCCTGCATATGTAAAATCGTTGACAGGGCCTACTGCTAAGTAGATAGATATTACAATTTAGTTTTCTATGTCCAGTAAGTGCAAATATATACAACATCTAATTTTTGAAATTTAGAATTCGTGACATGGATTCAGGATAAGTATTATTTGAAGTAGAAAGAGATCCAGATGAATAGCCTATAGGTATAAAATTGATAAAAATAAGAAAATTTGCCTATTGAATATTAAGATGAAGCAAGAAGAATTAAATATCAGTTTGGACCATAATTTTTTGAATTGAAAACAGTAGGTGCTTAACTTACTTTCTCAGTTGGAAAAGATCCTATCAAAAACTTTACAATTATTGAAAGACATTATTTTAGAGATCATTTATTGAGATGTTATGAATTCTAATTCCCATTCTGTATTCCTAATTCAACTAATACATGGGAGCATATTTACACAATTCCAGAAATTGATGAGGCTATGGTATAGTATTGAATTATTAAAAAGCGTTAAGAAATGATTGATAATCCATATGAAACTAAATCAGATAGTTTCTACTTCGTTGGAGATTAATTAGTTATGCATAATAAAGCAGAATATGATTACTCTGAATGAAATAATTATATTGAAATTTATGTGTAATATGAATCATTCATTTTTTACTCTTATTTTTTGTATTCTAATTGATTTTTTTCTATCGATCATTGTATATTGATAAAAACCCACATATTTTTAATCTCTAAAAAAATAAAGAAATTTATTACTGCTTCAGTCTAAAATAATTGTGATAACTATATGCTTATTAATGTTATTCATATTCACCCTTTTTTATTAAAGAGAATGGATTTATTAACAACAATATTCCATTGTTAATATATATGCAAGATATCCAATATTATTTAAGATTATATAATTTATATGTTATAATTTATATTAACTAATTATAAAATTAAATGTCTCTAACTATTTTATATCAGTGTTGCTATTCTAAATAAATCTAATTCTAATGAATTTCTTCTTCTTCATTATATTCAAATAAGTTTGTTTCTTTTTTATCTTAAATCAAATGTAAATCAAAATTTAAAAACTTACCTTAGAAAAATTCCTTTCTTAATATTGTTTTTTTTTCGATATTATTAATTTTTTCCTTGTAAAATAAATTAACAAACTAATTTTTATATTAATCTATCTCAATTTCTATAAAAAGTGGATTACTTGTAATTATTTCTTCATATTAGTCTATTTTAAGGTGTAAATACAAAATAATTCTGTCTAAGACTTCTCTCAACTTATAATCTATTATCAAAGTATCCGAACTATATGGATCTAGTTCCTTTCCGCATTAACATTTAGGATTTACATTTTCTTCAAATATGATAAAGTGTCTTAAATTATTTTACAAATCGTCATTTAAACATAGAGTGCTTTAACAAGTTATTGGATAAAAATATTTTTTATCTTGTTTTGTTTCCAACTACAATTCAGTTCCTTATTTCTTATTTTAAACTTTTTCTTCAGTTTTTTTTTTTGAGTCTTATTACCTTTAACTTAATTCATCGCTGTTTTTAAAAGATTCAAGAAGCTGAATTTAAAATTCGATTAATTTTTTTGACAATAAAGCATCAACAATTGCTGTAGATTATTTATCAAATTTGCTATTTTATTCTAAAAATTGGTTTATATGTTCAATTGAGTTGAAGTATAAGATTTCTGTATTATCTTCTTTTTTGCAAATTCCAAAATTATGATTTTTTGGATATAGAATTATTTCAAACGTAGCCTTATTCTTATATTAATAATTCAACAGTCCTCTAATTTTCCACATCAATAATATAATATAATATTCATCAGCATCAATGCTTTCTATTTCTTCAGATTACAATTTTGATCTTTAAATTTTCTCCAAAAAAACTATGAAATCGCAAAATATTGGGCATGATATCAATTTATCTTTAGTCATTACTTTGAATGGCATTAAAAGTTATTATTTAGTCACTTAATCTTATGACAATTCTAAAACAAAACAAGTAGGGATCACTATATTATTTACTTACTATGCAATTTATTTTTTACACAATTTTGGAAGAGCTATATATAATCTATCCAAGCTGTCTTTAATTATTTCTGTTAACCAAAAATTGTGACTAGACTTTTTATTTTATTTTAGAACAATATATTAAAGTTAATTTGGAGGGTTACCAGTAATTTTCTTTTGAAATACATTACCATACGAGCAAGTCTTGTTTAGATGATTAAGAATAGAATCGCATATCGCCACATTAAAATAATTATTATTATCCATGTATATAAGTATTATTAATTTATAAAAAAAAAATTAGTTAATATTATATTAATGATTTCAGATTACAAATAGTTCTGGATGGCAGAGTCTAACTTTCTTTGTTATTTCTTCGTCTAATTCTTCAATTGATTGAAGAGGTTACTCTTAAATTTAAATTTGAAAATTTTCATTTTATTCTTCATCTTCATTGATTATAGGTAATGAGTTATCAATAGAAAATTATTGAATAAATTCTTAGATTTATTAATATTCATTTTAAAGATTTTCAACTTTCTTTTATTATTCATGTAATAGTTCTAATTCATTTGATAAATCCTGTTCCTGACTGGAATGTAATAGTTCATAATTTTATTTAATTGCTATATCTAACTATTTTTTATATTCTGAAAATTCACTTAAAATTGAATTGCACTAAATATTTGTTAATTCTAAAGAACAATTTTAACTATTTTTGGATAAAACATCAAATTATGACATTTTTTATTTCAAGAATTCACTAGGTGTATAAGAGATTTTCTTTTTAAGTTATTAAATCAATTATTACATCTTAGGTCTCTCTTCCAAGGTATTTCCTTTAGATACCAATTTTAAAATTTCTGAGTTTACTTCTTGTGTCTTGGTTTCTAAAATTCTATCTATAGCTTCCTTTCTTAAGATAGGATCTTTTGGTAACATACAATTTTTATCAAATTCTAGATCAGCATCTTCTACAAATTTAGGATTGAGTTTTTTAATCTTTTTATGCACATCTATTAACTTTTCTTTAGGAATTTAAAACGGATTTGAATAATTTTTAATTGTATTTGGTTTAAAATTATCAATATCTGATAATAATAATTCTAATCTTTATTAATAATCATTAGGCAATGAGAATTGTGATATATTTTCTAAATTTTCCTATTATATTTCAATCTTTTTTTCTATTTCTTCTACATATTTTTCCTAACTTTCAAATCTCTAAAATTTAAGAGGAGATTCTGATTATTAACCTGTAATTTTAGTTTTAAATTATTCTCTATTCCGTAATAATTCTGTAAGAAACATAGATCTCTATTTAAGTGACATTTATGAGAATTAGGAATCATTTTCTAATGGTTATTCTAATAATTATTAAAATCTTTAAATATCAATTTTGGTTTTTTGTTCTAATTCAATTTTTTCAACTTAATCCAATTCAATTGCTAACATTTGAATTTAATTTTCCAATTCTTATTCCTCATTAATTTGTTATTTATTTTAACTTCTAACACTCTATCTACTGTCAATATAACCTTCTAATTCTTATAATTACTTTTGTCTCGATTACTCTCTTGATTCTACCAATTACTCAACTTGATTCATTATTTCCTTATACTCTTTATTTTATAGTTTATATTTTGGTGCTTCCTTTTTAACCCAAACATCTGAATCGAAGTTAATTTCTTATCTTTTTTTCTATACATATTTAGAATTAGAATTAGGTAGATCTTATGAAGATTTGGAAATACTAAATGTTTCCGATTTGACACTCTTAATTTCAATATCATTAGAAACATCTTCTGATTTTTGAGTTGAAATATAACTTGGATTCTCTTGTTGTCTTTTCTCTGATTAAGGTCTGGGAATGGATTCATTTATAGATCTAATTTTAGATTACTCATAAAATTAATTAAATGGTTTCTTGGTTGAATTACTATTAGATGTAAAACTATTAGAAGTTTAAGATTGCTTAATTTAAAATGGTCTTTATTATTATTATTATTTTTAATCTTCGTTTTATGGAGTAATAACTTTATTTGTTGCATCATCATAGATTTTCTTTGTTTCTGGATTTTACATTAATTGTTTCATATAATCAGCAAACATTTTCTATGGTTTTGGGGGCTATTTAGCTGTTTAAACAGTTTAAATTTGATTATTAACTTAAGTCAAAGATTGAGTTTGTATTTGAGGTAGTTGATTTGAACCTGTAAAACTAATAGTTTACATAGGGATAGCCTTTCCTTTTTTTTAATTCATTAATATATTTAATAATAAATCATCAATCTAATTTTAAGGGCATTTTTACTGATTTTCTCCCAGCACTCATTTACAAAAATGATTCCCCTAATTTTGATCTCTTAATCTTATTACACAAATTAAAAGCATATAAGTTATATCCAGTGAATGCTGCAGGAAAAAACATACATATTGAGACACTTATTTGTAATTAGGATGCATTAATTATAAACATCCCAACAAACATCAAAAACATAAATAACTACACAAACCAAAATATTCTACTATGTATCCTTTAAACTTCTCCTTTCTCTTAAGTTGAAGTCTCAAAAACCCAACTTTCATTTCCAAAATCGTCTATTTCAACCCACCAACGTAGTCCAACTAGTTTTCCTAATTTATCTATTTGCATACCTTCCACTAATATTTTTGATTACCCAAAAATCCACTCCTCCCAATAGTACTATAGTTTCATATAGTGTCATTGTTTAATAGTAAGGAGTTAAGAAATAGAGTATCAGAATAATGAATTTTAAAATGAAGCATAGAACACATTATACTGGATTAGGAGATTCAGATATGTCCATGTTTGCACTCTTAAATAGTTCATAATTAGCAAATGCTAAAGGATTTAAGTTCACACTCAATCTCAACCAATTTTATTCTTTCTCATTCCAATATTGTCTTGTATTTTAAATTCCTCCTCCTACGCCTCCTGGTTATTGATTTATAATTGATTCAGCTATACGAGGACCTTAGAAACCTCCTAATTAAGGTGGTCTTATCAAATTTAAAGGAGGCTATTCTTCTCTTATTTAATTGATCATAGCAGTTAATTAATAATATTATAATATAGTTAATATAGAAGATTATGATAATCTAATTCTAATTCTTTAATTTATCATAGATATCTCAATAGTTTTCTTCTAATTTAGATATTAGTTTAAATATCACTATATAATCAAAAACCGATGTAATTTTGTATCAATAAATAATATTAAAAAAATTATATTCTTCAACTATGGATTAATAAGTACAAGAGACTTAAAATCATTACGAAATCATTATTAACGAAGTGATAGGAAAGTTAAAGAAAAATTCGGATAAAGGTTAATTATAAATGAGTGAATCTGAGATCTAAACTTTTAAAGATGTATTAATAAATTAATACTTTATTTAGCTTTGGCAAATTAGTTTAAAAGCAATTTATGGCGGCTAAGAAAATAGATTGAAAATAAAAGTTTCACCTTAAACAAAGCAAAATATAGACAACCCTATCGAATAGGAGCCTGCTATAGTAAAGAAAATTAAAACTAATGTAGATCCTTAAATCGTAAAAAAAGTTTATATTTTTATTATCCTTTATCTTAGGAAGAAGCAGACGTAGTTTTTACAGATGACTCTGGGGACGAAACTAGTTCAAAAGGGGACAAAGCTGTTGATTAGAAAGAATTGAAATATTTGGATTATTAAATCTCAAAAAATGAGAGTCTTAGAGAGAAAACCTTATTTGATAAAATCAGAGAGTTGGATTAATTAAAAAACCTTGTAAAAGTAGAGGAAGAAGATGATGGTGAGACAGAAGAACCAAGAGTATTTGATACTTAAGTTTATGCTTAAAAAATAAACACTGAAAATGCGGTTAGTCGTATTAGAGTATTCTTACAACATTTATATAGCCAAATAAATCTTAAAAAATGAGTTTAGAATATGTTCTTATAAGAGAGAAAAAAAATTAGGAAGCAATATATCCATAAGCTCAATTGTTATTTAATTTTAAAACTAATAAGAAAAAAAACTCCTAATGAAAATAGTATTTAATTTTTGTGATTTCTTTAATTGAATAATTCTTTAAATCATTAAAATTATTTTTATTAACATTCCTTTTTCCATCCTTTACAAATACTCATAACACCTTCCATTCCTTCTTCTCCTTTTAATCCAGTTTCTAATTTTGATAAGAATTAAGTTAATTTATCATTCTCATCTTTATTTAATTCTTTTTTGTATTCATACAAATAGTATTCCTTTCCATCAACTTTTGCTGAACTTATCTAATACTATATCTCATCTATTTAAAATTCCTCATCTTCTTTTTTTATTTATTAATCCATTTTTATTAATATTAATATTATCTATTAATTTTATCATAAAAAGTTATACTCATAAATATAAGAATTTTTATTTATTCTAAATCTCATTAAATAAATTATGGAATGCAATTTAATTATTATAGGAGATCAAAAGGTTGGAAAGTCCTCCATTCTGTTAAGGTTTATATACAATTCTATCTTAATATAGGTTATCCACTAACTAATTTTCTGATTAGTATGAACCTACTATTTGGACTAATGTAAAAAAAAAAATAGACATTAATAACATCTCAATCAATTTGAATTTCACAGATATATGTTGTCAAGATCATTATTATTCAATTAGAAAAAACTCTTATATTAACAAGGATATTATTATAATTGTTTTTGATATCAATTAGATTGCAAGTTTTCATAATGTTTTATAACATGTAATTGATAATATTATAATAATTAGTGGAACCAAGAGACATGTCAACTAAAGAATATAAAAAAGATAATTATAGCAAATAAAATGGATTTGAAATAAAGTGATGAATAGATTGAAGATTATAAATCATAAGTAGATTATATCTTAGCTTAAGGTTAAAGAATCATTCAAAGATTGCCATTTTTTCTCTTGTTCAGCCAAAACCGGAGAAAACATAGATGATGTCTTCAAAGAAATAGCTAATATCTCAATAACATCATTTCCAAAGAAGAAAGAAGAACAATTACATAGAGAAGAATTTTGTTCTTGTTTAATATTTTGATATATTTATTTATATTTTTCATCCATAAATTAATAATATTTCCACACTAGCTCATATATACTTTAAAAATCCCACCTATGCTTATGAATTTAGATAAATGAGGAAAAGTAAAAGAGCTTAAATAATAAAACAACTCAATCCTTAGTTATTTTGATTTACCTAATATAATCATCAAAAAAATAGTTGTAATACATCACATTCTGATAAATTAAAATATGTTTAAATATACAACATCTATTCCCTGCAATGTGTGGGGACCCAAAAATTCAAGTAAGTAAAAGGAAAAAATTGTATTATAAGTTAGAAATAAACTTCTATTAAGGAGAATTAAATAAACCAAATTACTTGTATATTTAATGCATTGTGATTAGAATTTTAATTTAAGAAGTGTAAATTCTATAAAAATAATATCGTCAGAAAGTTGTAGTTTTGATTTGATTTAACACTTATTTATGATATATATTCTTTTATATTTTTATTTATAATTATTCCTTAGAATCTATATGATAGAAAATAATGAAAAACAAAAAAAATACTATTTGGATCATCATTCCCAAATAACACCATCATGGAGTGAAAACATCAATATTTAAATTCTTGGATTTAATAAGGGCTCATCAATTTTGGTAATGGGTAAAACAGATGGGAAGATTTAAATATATTAATTTATACTTGGGGATTTAAAATTAATAACAGAATTAAATGATACTCCTTCATAAGCATGCAGTCTATTATTTTCAAATAAATAAAATCAAATGATATTTTTGAATAATAATTTAAAAATATATTCAGAGGTAGGTATTAATAGAGGATGTCATTTATTTAAAGATGTTGAACCCAAACCAAATTGCTTAATAATTAATAAAGATGAGAATTTATTAATAAGTGGTAGCAATGATAAATCCATAAGATTTTTTAAGAATACTAACAATTAATGGAGTTGTCATCAAAAATATCACCTTTGTTATAAAGGAGGTATAGTAAGTTTGAGTCTTAATGATTCTGAAACTTATTTAATTTGCCTATCTGAAGCAGAAAGCAAAGTATATATTTGTCAAAAGAATCAACTTACAAATTTTTGGTCATTTCATTAAATAATTAATTGTAAAGACATTTAAGCATTGTAAATATGTTTTATTAAGGATTCTATATTTATTTTACAATCGGAAAATGAAGAAAATTTTCAATATTATCATTAAAATTAAAAGAATTTATATTTTGAATTGTTTACGCCGGTAATATAAGATGAAGAATGTGATCCACTTTATGATCCTCATCAATTTTAATTGTAAGTAATAAAAGATAGATAATTTTTTATGTATAGAAAAAATAATTGTATCATATTATTAATTCAGAGAGAAAATAGTTTTGATTTTGTTAAGTTTAATATTACATAATTTGATTAAAATTTAATCTTTACTGCAACAGATGATGGTAAGTATGTATTGATTTGGTTAGAAGATGAAAAGGAATTAAAGGTTTAAATTTTAAAAGAGAGTTGATTAATAATTTAATTCATTTATTTATACAAAAATTGATATTTTATTTTTTGTTAAATTACATTATAGATAAAATTAAACTAAGATTGAATAATATCTAAAAATTTGAGAGAATTTTCAATGTTTGAAATTATTATTTTTTATGAATTAATAACAGATTTTAGAAAACAATAATAATTTTGAATAAACAATAAGATTGAACTTGATTGACGATACTAATTAATAAAGAGATTTTTGTTATGCATTAGCATTTAATAAAGATAACTCAATTCTAATTACAAATTCAGAAAATATCATTTTAATATGGAATTTCAAGTTTGGTAAAATGGAATTAATTTAAAGTGTTGTAGGACATTTAGAAGATGTTAATTGTTTGGTTTTTAGTAAAAAGACAAATAATTTTATTTCTGGTTCAAATGATAATACTATAAGATGTTGGAAATAAATAAGTTAAAAATAATGGGTAAGTTCTTAAGAATTTGAACAAAATAGTTATGTTTATACCTTGATATTAAATAATTAAGAAAATTAACTTATTTCAGGCAGTTTTCATGGTTAAATAAATGTATGGAATCTAAATTTTGATAGTGGTGAAAATTAATTGAAACTTATATAATCTTTAGATAAACATACTAGTACGGTTTATGATTTAAGTTTAAATCAATCTGAAACTTAATTTATCTCATGTTCTAAAGATAAAACAATAATAGTTTGGGGATTAGGATTAAATAATTATTGGGAATTATAATATATTGTTAAGTAATCGATTGAGGATTTTGGATGTAAAATACATTTTATAAATGATGAATAATTTATTTGGGTTAGTGGAGGTTAAGAAAGCTAAGATTGTATTTATACATTTGGATTAAAAGAAGGAGTATTCGTAGAAATTGCTAAACTATAGTTAATAAAGGATATATCTAATAATGATATATTTTAATCTCCCATTATTTATTAAGAATAATAAAATATTATGATTGTAAGACATAAAACCTATATTTATGTCATTTAAAAGCAATTAAATGGATAATTTAAGATTTGCTATTAATTAGATTGTTAAATTAATGTTATATTTGGAACATTAACAAATGATGCAAGATATTTAGTAATAAAAAGTAATTCAAACAATAAATATATGATTTATGAACTATAATTGAATTGATAATTTATAATATGATAAAATTAATTCAATATTTTAATATTGTTAATAAGATGTTATCTCCTGAAGCTAATAGTGAGAATCCAATAAAACCCTATCCATATGCTGATTTTATAATATATGTTATTAAAAATGGAACATTAAGAGAACTACGGGTACTTATTTGATAGATATAAAATATTAGGTCATCCATTTTAATTTTATAAATTATGAACATAATTATTAAATACAACATAAAAAATTTTGATCACTTTTGAACAGTTTTTGAAGAAGAAGCTGATTAGGTTCTTTCTGATTTTATATCTTTATGCAATCTTTGTATTTATTCAACTGTCAATAGATCAGGTTTTCTTCTCTATTCTTCTAAGACCTGAAATAAATCAATATAATTACTTGTCTCTCTATTTTTTCGAATTCCTTTCTAGTTTCAATATTTTTTATAGTTTTTGGATTAAAATATTCTGGACACATTTCATAAAGCCATTTTCCTTCTATATCACTTACAGTTCTTAAATAATTTTTTGAGGTCAAGACAAATTCTTGATATAAGATCCATTCTGGTTTGTGATTTAAGACTGAACATGGATGTATAGCAACAATTTAACTATCTTTGACTGTCATATAGGCCCCATTTTTAGTCAAATGAGCTGTTTACATAAACATACCAGCAATTAATGCTTTTTTGATATATGTGTAATATAAGGCATTTGATGGATCAGTTTTAGTCAAAGGAATTTATTACTTCTACATAATTTATCTTAATTAAGCCTTAATTTTATCTGCTGATTTTAAACTTCGATAATTAATGAAATTTTGATAGCACCAATCAGAACTTTCATTACGTTCTTTAAATGCTTTAAAAACATTTAAGAAAGTGATATGATCTCCATCTTAATGAACAAATTGATATCTAGCATCATCAGCTTATTATTATTGATCTTTAGGTCTTTAAAATACTTATTAAACAGACAACAATGCTACAATAGTTAATATCTCATCAGTAACATAGAAATCTTTACTACTGAGAAGTACTTTTGATAATTATGGATCTAATGGAAATTCTGACATTTATTATCCAAATTTAGTTAGATTTCCTTCTTCATCTAATGCACTTAAATAATATAATTATTCTAAAGCTCTCATTAATGTTTCTGGAGCAGGGTTGGATCCATAAAATCAAATGTACTAAATCATCTATTCCTAATCTCTTTAATTACAAA